>MU668217.1:27507-49494 GCA_026770625.1 Nicotiana glauca
CGTCCGCAGGACCCGATTTTCTCCTCTTGTCATTTCTTTTACTCCCGCACTAGACTTGTTTATGTATAGGATGATATCCAGTTGTATCTAGAGGCTCAGACTTGCGACGCCAGATCTATTGGGCTGCTATTACTGTTATTTTGGTTTCCGCACTATTTTTATTATTAAGAAAATGAGAGTTTATGTTTAATTGGTATTTTTAAGTTTAATAATTGGGATGGAAATGTTAAATGGCCGGGCTTGCCTAACAAGGTGTTGGGCACCATCACGACCGGGGTTTGGGTCGTGACATCTAATACACCAGCTGGTATGGGCACTAGTAGAGAGATAATTCTTGACAACTTGGCCCAGATTGAGGCCCTATCAGATCATGCATACTAGATGTGCGAATTTCCTAATTAAGATCCTAAGATGGTAATATCTAACATACCCCAGAAATAGTAGTCCATGGGAGTATCAAAGGGTAAAAGTATAGGTTTCAACAGGTAACAGAAGCAAGGTGAAGAAGGTACCCAGTTAATAAAGATTATCCGAATTTCCAATTCAGGTAGAGAAATATAAGGATTCTAAGTTACCTTCAACATTAATAGAGGTATGTACTTGGCCGTACCAATCTCAGTTATGCCTTATGGGAGCTAACATATATTATTTAAGTGAAGGATGGGATATCAGGATCCAGCTTACGTTAGAGTAACCCAAAATGATGGATTGAGCCAGGGGCGCTAAAAGTGAAATAATGTTTTGTTGAATTTTTCAGAATAATATGATTGATAGAAATATTAGCAGGAGAATAAGAAGAGAGTAAATGAAGAATTACGAGTAAGATGTGATAATAGGGTGGTAACGGTAAATCATAATATGATAGGATGACATAGTCTATAGTCAATTAAAGGAAAAGACAAGAGGTTACAGGCCTTGAGACTGTAAAAGAGTATAAGCCAAAAAGTCATATCCTCATTTCGAGAAAATGAGTTGGCGACACCAACGTAATTACTAGAAGGCTAAGTTAGACCCCTCGGAGTAATGGAAATCAACATAGGCTAGTAAACAAAACAAAAAATGAACATGATTTAGGGACCAAAGGATTCGATAATAGTCAGCATCGTAAGAATTTCAGAAATCATGTTCTGGAAATGATAGAATGGACAATAGAAGAATAACCTTTAAAGGTCACTCACGAAGACTCTTCCATAAAGCAAGAAATGTGAGCGGAGTTATGATTAAGGGACTAAGTGTGCCAGTTACACTATGTGTCACCCTCGCACGTAAGAAATTTAGCTATCCCTAGTATAGAAGGTTTGCCGCAAGGCAAGTAAGAGTTAGTAAAGATTTGAAAAGATGCCAAAGATAAAGAGGTAACTATTGACTAGTAAAGAAAGAATGCGGTAAAAACTAAAAAGGCGAAAAGGGTGAGATTGTATTTATTCAGAAGCTACATATAAGTTATGACTCCATAATATTATACAAGCACGACGGGGGGGAGATGTAGTAAGGGTTCCCTCCCAGGATGTTATTGATAAATAAGTGTGAATGAACATTTGATACATAAGGTGCCAGTGCGAGAGGTAAGTTAAGACAAAGGAAACAACCCAAAAGAGATTACGCGGAATATAGATATGAGAATGGACCAACGAGTAGTTTGTAGTTGATTCAGGAAGAACCTTATGGCTAGATAATAGGATACAGATAAATCAGCAGATCATGCAAGATAAACCTAGTGAACCCAGCATAGGGAATTTAGTCTCGCAGATACGACATCTTAATCCTTGAGAAATATTCAGATAGGAATTAAGGTAGTTATAGCTACCGTAAAAGTGTTACGGAAACAACAGAGAGTCCCACGTGGGAGTCAAAAAAAAGTTGAGTTCAGAAGTAACCCTATGAGAATAAGGGAACAGAGGTATGTAACTAAGGATATTTATAGGTAAGCGAGAACATCAAAAATTCCGTCAGGTATATGATGTGATAAGCTCACAAAATTACAAGAATCAGATAGTCTTCCCTAAATGCTTTAATGAAAGACCAGCTGAGGAAATAAGAAAGAAGGCTTCAAACTAAGCTTATGTGACCTAAATAAATAATGGTCTTGTAACAACAGTCTCACTACAGTATCGTATGCACTCCATAAGACAGTGGTACCTATTGTGACTAAGGAACGCAAAGTAAAATCCAATGTAATATTCGAGATCGTATGAGTTGCAAAAAATTCCAATATATGTGGGCACTAGGATAAGCCAAGTATTCATGCAACAAGTGGCAGAACGTCCAAGAAAAGTAATTGCTTACTTTTAACGAAAGTTGAGAAGGCACGAAGGGAATTATTTGATATATGACCCAGAGTTAGTTACATTATGAACACACTTAAGATTTCGGAGTGTTATCCATGCAGCATATATGTTGACAATGATACGTCTATAGGAGACTCCAATATAAGTTAAAAGAAATACTTGAGTCCATGTCGTAGATAAAAGCTTGGATTGCTAAAAGGTTATATCATGGATGTTCCATAGCATCCACGAGGGGATAAAGTAATAACTAATACCCTAAACTGCATATTGGAAGATAGCTTAAGCCTATTTAAAGGCTGAGAGAGAAGAGAAAACTAAAGAGTTACAGCAAACTAAGTAATCAGGAGTCCGATTATTAGATCCAAATAAATATAGAAATCCTGATTCAGAACATTGTAGAATCACTATTAATATCATAGGTATAAGAGAGATAGTAAAGCATCCATATTCTATAATAGCTCTACGATAAATCCAGTTAGAAGAGTACTGTCATGCCTCAAATCGAGGGACATGACCGGCGCCCGACCGGGTAGCCCCAGTCAAGCGGACCGGGTGCCTTTCCTATCCCACATGCTACCACGTATTTTTCATTGCTCATTAATCAAGGAATTAGTCATTTATAATTAAAACACCTTTTTTTACAAAACATACATAACATACATGGTTACTTAATAAGGTTTACAACTTACATCGCCCTACATACAAAATACATATTTTCATAAGTTCGTAACCCATATTTACTATTTACAGAGTCTCTAAGGATACAAAGGATAATAAAATACTTGCCGGTAACAAGGCTCCAGCTATACCTTACACAAATACCCAAAACATGACTCCGGAATAAAAGTGGCATGAGCCAAGCAGGGCCCTGAGAGGAAGGGGCTCACCAATACAGCTGACGAAAAGTGAAGAGGAGCTACAGTCGGTGGACTGGAGTACCTACTATGGAGCCACCTACAATCATAACACGAATGTAGCGCCCTCGGCAAAAAGGGACGTCAGTAAATTTGAATTGTACTAGTATGTATGAACAAACCTTGCCTAAGTAAACTCAAACCATACACAAGTAACAAGTAGTAATGGAATCAACAATCAAATACACATGAAAGGAAACANGGACTGCACGCCGCAGTAGTACATTATATGGATCGGACAGCACGCCGTAGTAGTATATTATATGGATCGGACTGCATGCCGCTGTAATGTATTATATATGGATCGAACTGCACACCGCAGTAATATATTATATATGGATCGGACTGCACACCGCAGTGATATATTATGTGGATCGGACTGCACGCCGCAGTATTATAGTGCTTGGGCTGAAGGAGCCCCTCCGGAGTCTGCACACACCCNTCAACACAACAACAACAACAACAATTCACAAGGACAATAACAACAATTCTCAAGAACAACAACAATAACAAATCTCAAGGAATAGCAGCACAATTCACAAAGGATTTCCATAACCATCAATGCCATTTCCATCTTATTCAACAACCCAATGTACAATTTAAGTCACAACGATAATTGCCCATGACAAGCCACATATGATATTACCACAATTGCTTCAATTGCATCAATTACGATTCCTTTCCATCATTTGTTACACAACTCTTACCACACAACCACATTCACATACACACATTTGGTTTGTTGCAATTTACTTGCACTATCATATCGAAAGACTTAACCAACAACATTCAAGGCACATTAATCACATGAATTCACAAATAGCCAGCATAAGTAAACACATACCAATCACAAGAATTTAGTTTCACAAATAATCCACATAGATATCACATACCAAATATTTTTACACCAAACAAGGTGATTTTACAAAGGTCAAAGTTAGCCATACATACCTCGATTAGGATTTCCTTAAGTAACTACAATATTTCAAAAATTCTAGCAATTCCAATCTACTATGAGACATAACAAAATTGAACACGAATTAGAAAGGTATTCATGGTTTAAGCTCATTTGAGCATTTTATCAAATACTAGTTGAGCATCTTAGTTTCAAATCTATTTTCCAAAGTTTTCCTTCATTCCCCAACCAAATCTTTACTTAATTATGTTAAACAATCTTCCTACAAACCTAATTTGTACATGAATGTATACATAATAGTATTATACCCAAGAATCATACCTCAATACCCCATCTCGTACCCCAAAGTCAAAATTAAAGCCTAATGTATAGAATCTTACCCCTTGGATGAAGAACTTATGAATGGGCTCTTTGATTGAAGTTAGACCTATCCTTTCTCTCTCTCTATATGTTCTCATCTCTCTCTAAAATCAGTAAGAAATGACCCGAAAATGAACCCCAAAGCCTATATATTAAAATGGGGTCGGGTTATAAAAATTAGAAAATTAACCCTCCGATGTCGGGTCTGCTATAGCAGAACGGACCACAAAATAAGAATGCTAGCCGCATAATGCACCGCAAAATCGGCGCCCAAAACTGGGCTACGCTGGCCCAGTCTGCGATAGAAATGCGACCGCAAAGTCAGAAATGCGACAGGTTTTGCGGTCGTAGATTGGACACAGGATTACATTTTCCAGCCTTTGGTAATTTGATCATAACTTTGCGTAGGAATGTCCAAATAAATAATGGTTTGAAGCGTTGGAAACTAGAATCGAAGACCTTTCATTTGATTCACATAAAACCTTATAAATATTTAGATATTCTTGTTCAATGTATGGACTAGTGCAAGCTCATTTGGAATTTTAGCCTATTATGAACTTTTCCAATTTCTCTTAGACTTAAGCCTTTCCTTGGATCCCAAATTACTTACCATAAGACTTATACACATATTTACCAAGTAAAATTGATGTACACCATGTTAATAGCACATAAAAAATATTATAATAAGCCTACATGGCACCACGAGATCCTTGGTTACTTAGCAAAATTTTTCGGGGCCTTACATTCTCCCCCCCTAGGATCATTCGTCCTCGAATGAGGATTTTGAAAATCAGTTGGTAATTTTTCACTAACTTCCCTATTTTTAGAAAATTTCGCCAGAGTTTCCTTTATAATTTGGACATATCTACCTGCCAGAGAGCCCCCGAAACATATTTCTAAGCACCATTACACAACTCATATTATCTCTACAACTGGTATACAATTCATTTACTCAACACTTGCACATATTCAATCACTTGACACATTTTTGCACATAGTTTGGTCACTTCAATGAGTCCCATACAGTCCAACCAATACACTATATGCATTTCAATTAATCATTCACTTATCACAAGAGTTCTTACAAAACTTTCATTTACCAAAAAGGGTTTGCACATGACTCAAATAATCATAACACATACATTTCTTGCACAACTTGAGAAGTTACAATAGTAAAGTATTTGGGGGAGATATGGGGTGTCTTTGCACCAAATGGAACACAACATTAGTTTTCTTAGAGATAAGAGTTCGCATTATCACTACTAGACTTGTTCAAAAAGATGGGGATATTTTTCTTTCATTTCATCTTCCGCCTCCCATGTGGCTTCCTCAACTCGATAAAGCACCACAATATTTATATATCAATGACAAGAACCTCAGCATTACAAACACTACTTTATCACGATGATACCTGGGCATGGACTGCACATTTTTAAATCATATCACCTAGAAGGTACCTTTCAAATCAAAACCAACTGCTATGCAATCAAGAGAAAATATTTAATTTCCACAACACTCTGGGCCTTCAATGGCCTCTTATATCTACAGACTTCGCCAGAACACATTCATCGAAGCAATTTCGACCCCTAAACTTACTTAACAAGGATAACAAGTACATATTTAGCATAAGCTAACTATCCACTAACTTCTCCTTCAATAATTTCCATCGGAATGATACACAATTGATATCCACCTACTTTCTTAGACATATACGTGTGAATCCATAAAATATATGGCGAACAACTATGGGGACACTTCATACTCCTAGTGCGGCCTAATGTGGAATACACTTATGCAACCTTTATTATCAACTCACATAACATCGTCAGGGGAAAATATTGAGAACAGCCTGCTCACCCTCCAAACTCTAAATCTCTAGGCGAACACTCACACTAAACCCTTTGTGACCTTTAACAATTACTCTAAGATGTGCTATCATAAACTGGCCATAAAATTACCTATCAAATATACATGTGATCACACTGTGAAGCTTCATCTTTGACTCGTCTGAACTTACAATACCCAATGGATTTAATATAATGAGGAACAACAGATTTTACGATCAGGCTGAAGTTATTCAGGAATCCATTAATGCGCTGAGTAGAGTACTTTCTGAGGTTATATGCTAAGGGACACAAAAGTTACAACTAACAATGCTGACATGGTTAATCACTATGACGACGTCAATTATTACACAAATGAGGCATAGGGGTAAGTAGTACATTGGCAATAGGAATCATTAAGGAGGAATATTCAAGTACATGACCCAGTCGTTTCCTAGGGTGAAAGGAAAATTAATTCATGCTCTGGTACCTTGAATGCGATTTGGGATCAAAATACATGAAGTGGAATTACACTCCTGATGTTAGATGACACAAGGAATCTATGTCGTAAGCCCATGAGGATGAAAATGAAGTCAAAACACTTATGAGATTATCATAACTCAAACAGTTTAACCCTCCCTGACAATTGACCCTATATGAGAGAACTAAAGATATGAACACTTGTCTTTCAAATCAATATGCTCATGATATGTGCAAAAATCTGAAGGCATCTAATCTCACCCCTTTCACGAGTAAAACCACATAGCTCGGACATCTAAATATTGGGATAAAATCATGTATTGGTTAGAGGCGTTCTAATAGTTGATTTAATGATCCGGGAAGAAAGACAATTAAAACTCATATCCTTCTTAGGAGGTGGAATGTCAGGGGTAGCAAATTTTCCCGTACATGACAATGACATTATCAATAATCCTAGAAGTCGAGTGAGCAGAAGGCCACGTAACTCATCCAATCCGACCCATTTAAGACTTTTGAAAAGGGGACACACTTTGGTTTGAAACTAGGGCAATTTCAGCTTGAACTTTAAGGAAAATCATTACTTTTGAAACCCATGATACAAGCCCTCGTAGTCCTAGAAAATCGTCAACAATGGCAGGAAAGTACTTAAAACCATTACGAGTTGGTATAAAACAAGACCTCAAAGTGCTCCCATGGATAAGTTCGAAAGAATGAGACATCTTAATGCATTTATCGATGAGAAGTAACCTAGGTTATCTAGTCACATGGACAAGTAGAGCAGGTGGATGATTGTTTAGGAGAACATCTCATAAGGAGTGCGAGCAATATCTTTTTATCCTAACAAAAGGAACATTTCCCCATCCTTAATGCTATAAGACTTCCTCTTTGATGCTATAAAGCATAAATGAATTTTTACAATGAGAGTTATCATATGAAATAGATAGTAGGGTAGCAAAACTAATGAACACCATTTGTAACAAACGAGCTTAAGCCAAGTTGAAGATATTAGAAGTCTGTAGGGAAGGAGAAATTTGCCCACTCTTAGGGCGCTTGTAGAGTACATAAAAGTGAGGTTAATTAAATCAGATCATATAGTTGGATAATTAGTCAAGACATTGAGATAATTTGCATTGAATTTTACGTGTAAACAACACTTGATGCAAGACAAATTAAAAGAAAGTGAGAGAGCCTTATGGAATAACCTTTACATTGTGACCACTAGGAATGGTGGTAATATAAAGCGATTACGAGAAGCTACATTTTTTAAAGATGATGTCTGTATAAAGTCCCGTGATGTATAGCTCTAGAATTCAAAATAATCTAATTATGTTTAGCAACTCTACTTCATAATGAAGCACTACAACACACTTCTACACAACCGGCTATTGCAAACCACATTGGGAGATGGTATAAGACTTGATTGAGAGAAAGGCTTTGATATATGAATGTGTTACTAGGTGTATTTCTCCTTGATCAACCAAAACCTAAAGGAGAGAGTTAGACTGATAAGCAGATTGTTGGACATGCACAAGTGTAGATAATCCATTATCGGAAAGAGATCATTCAATTTCAGTAATTACGGCATGCTATCAAACCTTGATGAACTTGAAGTGATATGAGAACCCATTGAGATAGTATAGAATAATCATTGAGGGTTTGCAGATGTTCATAATGAGTTCTTCATGGATTTCAACTAGAGAACTACCCAAATGCTAATGAAATACAGAAAAAGAAAAGAAACAGACGTTGTGCTATAATAACCCCCAAAGGTGTGCTTGGTCTTAACAGAGAGCCTAGTAAGGGTCCTTACGAGAAAGGAAGTGTTACAATGACTCATAGAAGGATATGTTCTCTCATGGTTATCAAATAAGTGTGGGGAAACTAGCACAATGAATTCACTAAATAAAGAACACAATTAACACATGTTATGGAGGTGTAAAGAGAAAATAAACATTTGTTATAAGCTGGACATGCTTCTGCTATATTAGCTCCCAACTGCAATATACGACCATGCCACGAGCAACTACAATACTAGGACAAGGTGAGCTACTTACTGCGGGATGTCCCAAGTGGACACAAAAGTTATGGTGACACAAGGTCTTCCTATGATGTAGATGTGAGGATCCCAATTTTCAGAGAGACTTTATGCACACGGTGACCATTTCGATTGACATGCACTCATGTGATAGGTGTTAAGGTATGCTCTTATGTTACTAGGTAGTGAGAAGCTTTCATGATGATATTCGCAAGAGAGTAGATTGATTGTTCAAACCATATAAGCCATATACACAACTGAGTAATAGAGTGACTCGAGAAGGATCGCAACACTGGGATGCTTTATATGGAACTCGACACCACATAGGTAAACTTTACGACGGTGCATTCATAGGCACAAGCGAGTAGATTTTGTCCATTTAAATAAAAAGATTCTATAAGAAATTCATCGGATATAGTCCCTTGGTGAGAATTTAGGAAAAGCAAGTGAGAAGTATCAATCCTAGAGTTATAACTCAATTCAAGGGCATAATTATAGAACTTAATTCCACAAGAATGTAAATAAGAGAATTCATAATACAGTGGATTCACGAATAGTGCGTCTCGTTCAAAGAGTCGATACATGCAATGTTTTTTCATTTAATACCTTGTTAAGACCATGTTTTGAGAACTCTTCAATATGGATGTACATATACAATGGGTAGAAATTTTCATTTGACTACCTTAATGACTTTGGGTTGGTAGGGCAATAGCTTAATCGATACTCCCCGACTCCACATCCCTAACGTACATAGGTAACATACTGATATACTACATGATCTGGTGGTGCAGAGACATCAATAGGGACAAGGACACTCCCCTCTTAGCGATATGTTTTACCAATCCATCCACAAATCAATACATTCTCCTAACAAGTCCTTGGGCAATCCACTCGGACTCAATGGTGGGATAAATCCCTCCTTTCATGCTTCAAATTCACGGATTATGGTATCAAGGTTACCATCTTGAGAATAAGACTTAGAGAGGAAATCAGCTCCCTAACTTGAGCTCTATCACACGAATGGAGTATCAAAGAAGGGCGAAATTCCTAAATGTTCGAATAGCCTCCAACTTATAGATGTGGTCGACAACACACCGATAAGAAGGACTCTACTAGACACGGCTCCGAGACAACCTAGGACAATTTAAAACCTTAGGCTCTGATACCAAGTTTGTCACGCCCCAAATCGAGGGACATGACCGGCGCCCCAGTCAAGCGAACCTGGGTGCCTTTCCTATCCCACGTGTTACCCCGTATTTTTCATTGCTCATCAATCAAGGAATTAGCCATTTATAATTAAAACACCCTTTTTTACAAAACATACATGGTTATTTAATAAGGTTTACAACTTATATCTCCCAACATACTGTGACGACCCAGCCGGTCGTCTTAAGAGTTAATGCCTCGATCCCCCATTAACTGCTTCCCCTAAGTTCATTTCTACTATTTTGGTTTGTCGGGACGTTCGGTGTTAGGATTTATAGTGTTTTGGGACACTTAGTCCCTAAATGAGAGCTTAAGTTTTGAAAAATGGTCCATAGTCGGAACAGTGTGAAGACAACCTCGGAATGGAAATCTGATGGCTTCGTTATCTTCGTTAGCTGATTTCAGGGTTGGGAGCATGTTCAGAATGTATTTTGGAAGTCCGTAGCTGATTTAGGCTAGAAATGCCGAAGTTTGTATTTTTGAAGTTTCCGGTCCGATAGTGAGTTTTTGATCCGAGGGTCAGAATGGAATTCCGGAAGTTGCAGTAGCTCCGTCGTGTCATTTGGGATGTGTGTGCAAAATTTTAGGTCATTCGGACGAGGTTTGGTTAGGTTTTTTATCGAAAGAGTGCTTTGATGGAATTTAAAGTTCTTAGGCTTGAATCTTTGATTAATTCGTGTTTCCGGCGTTGTTTTAGGTGGTTCAAGGATTGTTACAAGTTTGAACGATATTATGGGATATGTTCGTAGGTTTGGTTGAGGTCCCGGGAGCCTCGGGTGTGTTTCGGATGCTCAACGGAGAACTTTTGTGTTGAAAAGTGTTGCAGATTTTCCTTCAGTTCTGCTGCAGATCCCCCTATGCGATCGCATCATCACCTTCGCGATTGCATAGTGTATTCCAGAGGGGTTCCCAATTCCTTCTATGCGATCGCATAGCCTTGTTCTCGATCGCATAGTTATGCTTCCTCCTCTTCTGCGATCGCATGACCACATATGCGTTCACATAGGCCATTTTCTGGGCCTTCCAATTTTCTTTTCTGCGATCGCATTGTTCTGTATGCGTTCGCATAGACTAACTTCTGGCCCTCAATACTTACTCTTCCCGATCGCATTCCCTCTCTTGCGATCGCATAGAACAAAATCCCTGGACAGTATTTAACATTTTAAAATGAGGGTTTAGCCATTTTTGACAAAACTCAAGCTAGAGAGCTCGGATTTGGGAGCAATTCCTAGGGGTTTTCAAGAACAACGACCGGGTAATGATTCTCTACTCCCTTAAGCTTAAAACCCACTAATCTAATCACAATTTCCTCCTTAATTTCAGATTTTTGAATGAAAAATTGGGTGAAACTTCATTGGCTAAACTATTGAGTTTTGAGTGGGCATTTGACCTCCGATTTGGGAGATTTTTATATGGTTAGACTCGTGAGACTATGAGGGTTCTGAAAATGTAAAAATTATTCGATTCAGAGACGTTGGCTGGAGGGGCGTTTTGGTCATTTTACCTATTTCCGCGCCCTAGCTTTAATTTTAATAGTGCAATCAGTTGTTTGCAATATTATTTATGATATGTAATTGAATTGAATAGATTTGGGCCATTTGGAGTTGGATACTCGTGGCAAAGGCGTGGTTCCTAGTGATATTGAGCTGGTTCGAGGTAAGTGGCATGTCTAACCTTGTGTGGGGGACTTTTCCCCTTAGGACATGATCCTTGAATATTTGAATGCCTCGTATATGAGGTGATGAGCACATATTTGAGCTGATTGTTGTAAACCCGTTTCTACTTGAAGTATTTAAATTAAGATTTCTTGTTTACATTGTTCATTTTAGACTATAAGTTTAACATGTGCTAGTTCAGAAAAGCATATTTAGCTGACTTACGTGCTTAATTGTTTAACTGTACTAGTTGTACATCTGTGAAGCATGTTAGGCTAGAATTTGTTATTCCTTTTTTTGATTTTTGCATTTATCCTGATATTTGAGTTGTTGTTGTTGTTTGTTTGTTTAATTTGGGACTACGGGACGGCTTCCCGGGAGATCCCCCTGTACTTGATATATTCTGGATTGAGGGTGCGGGATATCAAGAGATCCCTGGCACATGTATTTCTATATATATTGGGATACCAAGAGATCTACAGCGTACTTATTGAGGATACCAAGAGATCCCCAGTGCATATGATGAGGATACTAAGAGATCCTCGGGATACCAAGAGACCCCCGGCTATTATTCCTTGTTGAGAGCAGTCTTCCTTGTATTTTTACCTTTGCTTTCTATTACTGTTCTTCCATATTTATCTAGTTTAGATTCTTGCTGTAGACTTTATTTAAATTGTTTCCGTTATCTTATTACTTATTATGTTTTATCTCAGTAGGGCCCTGACCTTCCTCGTCACTACCCAATCGAGGTTAGGCTTGGCACTTACTGAGTACCGCTGTGGTGTACTCATGCCCTTCCTGTGCATATTTTTCATGTGCAGATCATCCAGGTACCTGTACTCAGGCGCACTATCAGTGAGGCATGAGGACTACGGAGACTTCGAGGTAGATCTGATGCATCCGTAGACCGACGAGTCTTTTTCTTACTCTATCTTTAGTACTTAGTTTTTCTTTCTTCCGGTTGTTAGATATTCTGGAGTTTGGAGGCCTTACTATACACTTCTGTAGCCTATGTTGCCTGTGAGTTCCCGGGTTTTGGGAATTATTTTAGACTTGTGATATTGAGTTGTACATGCCGAGCGGCATTCAGTACAGTTTCCTTTAGATATTTAATTTGGTTTTCTCTATTTTTCCACAATTATTTTATTTTTGCAATATTAGGCTTACCTGGTCGTGAGGACTAGGTGCCGTCATGACATGTTCATGGTTGGTGAACTAGGGTCATGACAAGTTGGTATCAGATCTCTAGGTTCATTGGAGTTACAGAACACAGGCCAGTTTATTAGAGTCTCGCTGATCAGTACGGAGACGTCTGTACTTATCTACGAGAGGCTATGTCACTGTTTAGGAAAAGTCTTCATTTCATTTGAATTCCTTTCGTGCGATATTTTTGACATCAATTCTAAACTTCTGTCTTCTATTCTCTCACAGATGGTAAGGACATGTGCTACACGAGATGACCAGGCACCCGCACCCCCTGCTGTAGCCGTTAGAGGCCGGGGCCGGGGTAGAGGTCGATGACGCGCATGCGGTGCAGCCAGAGCACCTGCGCGAGTTGCCGCCGAGGTACCACTAGCAGATTCAGCCGGAGCCTAGGCACCTGGCACACCTACCACTGCCACTACTACTCCAGCGCTCCAGGAGACTTTAGCTCAGTTCATAAGTATGTACACCACTTTAGCTCAGGCAGGGTTGCTTTCCCTTGCTGCAGCCACGTCCCAGGCTGGGGGAGGAGCACAAACTCCCGTCGTCCGCACTCCTGAGCAGCGAGTGCAGGTTGAGCAGGCTCTAGAGATTATTCCTGCACCGCCTGTAACACCAGTTCAGCCCGAGGATGGGTCAGCTGCTTCAGAGAACGAGCAGCGTAGACTTGAGAGGTTCAAGAAATATGATAACCCAATGTTCAGAGGCTTAGCATCAGATGATGCCTTGGGATTTTTGGAGGAGTGTCATTGTATTCTTCGCACTATGGGCATAGTGGAGTCCAGCGGGGTTTCTTTCACTATTTTTCAGCTTCAGGGAGACGCCTATGATTGGTGGCATACTTATGAGTTAGACAGTCCAGTCGAGGCTACCTCACTGACTTGGACTCAGTTCTCGGACATGTTTATGAGAGAGATTGTTCCCCAGAGTCTTAGGGATACATGGCGCACAGAGTTTGAGCATTTGCACCAGGGTGCTATGACAGTCTCAGAGTATGACATCCATTATACCAGGTTGGCCACGCATGCATCGGCTTTGGTTGCTATAGTTCGGGAGAGAGTTTGCAGGTTCATTGAGGGCCTTATCCCTCCCATCAGGTCTATCATAGCTCGAGAGTTGGAGATGGACATTTCTTATCAGCAGGTAGTGAGCATTTCTAGGAGGATTGAGGGTATGCTCGCCAGGGAGCGAGGGGAGAGGGAGGCCAAGAGGTCTCGACAGTCGGGCCACTACTCTGGTGCCAGTACCCCATCAGCAGGTTGTTATGGTAGAGGTTATTCGGGTCGCCCTATACATTCAGCTTTACCCGCAGCCGGCAGTACTCCAGCTCTGCCTATACCTCAGGAGCCTTACTATGCACCTCCAGTTTCTAGCGCGCCTCTTGCGCGGGGTGCTTCCAGAGGTCAGTCCAGCAGGCCTAGCCCCAGTCAGTCACAGCCACCACATCATCCTAGAGCTTGTTATGAGTGTGGTGACACCCATCATGTGGTGAGGGATTTACCTAGACTTAGGAGGAGTGAACCTCCACAGACTGCTCATCCACCGCGTGCTCCTCAGAGTTCTCAGGCCATGGTCATAGCTCCAGCTACTGCCCTACCTGCCCAACTAGCCAAGGGCGGAGGTGGGGGAGATAGAGGTCACCCTCAAGAGAGGGTTCGAGCCAGATATTAGTGCATTCCTGCTCGCACTGAGGTTGTTGCCTCCGATTCCATCATCACAGGTATTATACTGGTTTGTCACAGAGAGGCATCGGTTTTATTCGATCCAGGCTCTACTTATTCTTATGTGTCTTCTTATTTTGCTTCGCATTTGGGTATGCCTTGGGATTCTTTGAGTGCCCCGTTTATGTTTCTACTATTGTGGGAGATTCTCTTGTTGTGGACCGCGTTTATCGGTCATGTTTGGTTACTGTTCATGGTTTTGATACTAGAGCGGATTTATTATTACTCGGTATGGTTGACTTTGATATTATTCTAGGCATGGACTGGTTGTCGCCCCATCATGCTATTCTTGATTGTCACGCCAAGACCGTGACGCTGGCTATGCCAGGTATTCTGCGTATTTAGTGGAGTGGTACTTTAGATCACACTCCCAGTAGAGTTATCTCTTTTCTTAAGGCTCAGCGTATGGTTGAGAAGGGGTGTGCCGCGTATTTAGCTTATTGAGAGATATCAGTGTTGATACCCCCTCTGTTGATTTAGCTCCAGTGGTACGGGATTTCCCCGATGTGTTTCCAGCTGATCTTCCGGGCATGCCGCCCGATAGAGACATTGATTTTGGCATTGATCTGTTGTCAGGCACTCAGCCCATTTCCATTCCTCCGTATCGTATGGCCCCTCCTGAGTTGAAGGAGTTGAAGGATCAATTACAGGAATTGCTTGGTAAGGATTTTATTCGAACCAGTGTTTCACCGTGGGGTGCTCCTATCTTGTTTGTGAAGAAGAATGATGGTTCTATACGTATGTGCATTGATTATCGCCAATTGAACAAAGTTACAATGAAGAACCGTTATCCTTTGCCTTGTATTGATGATCTGTTTGACCAGCTTCAGGGCGCACAGGTGTTTTCCAAGATTGACTTGCGCTCGGGTTACCATCAGTTGAAGATTCGGGAGTCAGATATCCCGAAGACTGCCTTCAGGACTCGGTATGGTCATTACGAGTTCCCTGTTATGTCATTTGGGCTAACCAATTCCCCAGTAGCTTTCATGCATTTGATGCACAGTGTATTCAGGCCATATCTTGACTCGTTCATTATTGTTTTTATTGATGAAATTCTGGTGTATTCCCGGAGTCAGGAAGATCATGAACAGCACATGAGGATAGTGCATCAGACCTTGAGGAAGAAGAATTTATATGCAAAGTTCTCAAAATGTGAGTTTTGGCTGAGTTCTGTGGCATTCTTAGGCCATATGGTGTCGAGTGAGGGTATTCGGGTGGATCCGAGGAAGATAGAGGTCGTGCAGAGTTGGCCTAGGCCATCCTCAACTGTAGAGATCCACAGTTTCCTTGGCTTGGCGGGCTATTACCGTTGCTTTGTGGAGGGGTTTTCATCGATTGCGGCCCCTATGACTAGATTGACCCAAAAGGGTGCCCCTTTTTAGTGGACAGAGGAGTGTGAGGCGAACTTCCAAAAGCTTAAGACAGCTTTGACTTCAGCCCCAATCTTGATGTTGCCTACCGGTTCGGGGTCTTATACTGTCTATTGCGACGCCTTGAGAGTTAGTCTTGGGGCGGTGTTGATGCAGTTTCATATATGGTTGGTGAGCGGGTTCTGTTTTGGCTCTCGCTTATGAAAGGCGTCATGAGGTTTGGGAAGAAAGGAAAGTTGAGTCCGAGGTTTATTGGCCCTTTTGAGATCTTGAGGCGAGTTGGGGAGGTTGCTTATGAGCTTGCCTTACCTCCCAGCCTAGCCGGAGTTCATCCGGTATTTCATGTTTCGATGCTCCAGAGGTATCACGGTGATCTGTGACACGTGTTGGATTTCATTTAAGTCTAGTTGGATAAGGATCTATCCTATGTTGAGGAGCCAGTGGCTATTTTGGACAGGCAGATCAGAAAGTTGAGGTCAAAGAACATAGCTTCAGTGAAGGTTCAGTGGCGGGGTTAGCCAGCCGAGGAGGAGACTTGGGAGACCGAGCAGGATATGCACAGCCAGTACCCTCATCTTTTCACTACTTCAAGTATGTTATCTATGCTCATTCGAGGATGAACAAATGTTTAAGTGTAGGAGGATGTGACGACCCAACCTGTCGTCTTAAGAGTTAACGCCCCGATCCCCCATTAACTACTTCCCCTAAGTTCATTTCTACTATTTTGGTTTGCCGGGACGTTCGGTGTTAGGATTTAGAGTGTTTTGGGACACTTAGTCCCTAAATGAGAGATTAAGTGTTAAAAAATGGTCCGTAGTCGTAACAGTGTGAAGACGACCTTGGAATGGAAATCTGATGGTTCCGTTAGCTCCGTTAGGTGATTTCGGGGTTGGGAGAGTGTTCGGAATGTATTTTGGAAGTCCGTAGCTCATTTAGGCTAGAAATGCCGAAGTTTGTATTTTTGAAGTTTCCGGTCCGATAGTGAGTTTTTGATTTGAGGGTCGGAATGGAATTCTGGAAGTTTTAGTAGCTCCGTTGTGTCATTTGGGATGTGTGTACAAAATTTTAGGTCATTCGGACGAGGTTTGGTTAGGTTTTTTATCGAAAGCGTGTTTTGTTGGAATTTGAAGTTCTTAGGCTTGAATCTTTGATTAATTCATCTTTCCGGCGTTGTTTTAGGTGGTTTAAGGATTGGTACAAGTTTGAACGATGTTATGTGATATGTCCGTAGGTTTGGTTGAGGTCCCAGGGGCCTCGGGTGTGTTTCGGATGCTCAACGGAGCACTTTTGTGTTGAAAAGTGTTGCAGATTTTCCTTCAGTTCTGCTGCAGATCCCCCTTGTATGCGATTGCATCATCATCTTCGTGATCGCATAGTGTATTCCAGAGGGGTTTCCAATTCCTTCTATGCGATCGCATAGCCTTGTTCGCGATCGCATAGTTATGCTTCCTCCTCTTCTGCAATCGCATGACCACATATGCGTTCGCATAGGCCATTTTCTGGGCCTTCCAATTTTCTCTTCTGCGATCGCATTGTACTGTATGCGTTTGCATAGACTAACTTCTAGGCCCTCAATAATTACTCTTCGCGATCGCATTCCCTCTCTTGCGATCGCATAGAACAAAATCCCTGGGCAGTATTTAACATTTTAAAACGAGGGTTTAGCCATTTTTGACAAAACTCAAGCTAGAGAGCTCGGATTTGGGAACAATTTCGAGGGGTTTTCAAGAACAACGACTGGGTAACGATTATATACTCCCTTAATCTTAAAACCCACTAATCTAATCACAATTTCCTCCTTAGTTTCGGATTTTTGAATGAAAAATTCGGTGAAACTTCATTGGCTAAACTATTGAGTTTTGAGTGGGCATTTGACCTCCGATTTGGGAGATTTTTATATGATTAGACTCGTGAGAGTACAAGGGTTCTGAAAATGTGAAAATTATTCGATTCCGAGACATTGGCTGGAGGGGTGTTTTGGTCATTTTACCTATTTTCGTGCCCTAGCTTTAATTTTAATAGTGGAATCAGTTGTTTGCAATATTATTTACGATATGTAATTGAATTGAATAGTTTGGGCCATTTGGAGTCGGATACTCGTGGCAAAGGCATGGTTCCTAGTGATATTGAGTCGGTTCGAGGTAAGTGGCTTATCTAACCTTGTGTGGGGGGACTTTTCCCCTTAGGACATGATCCTTGAATATTTGAATGCCTCGTACGTGTGGTGACGAGCGCGTACTTGAGCTGATTGTTGTAAACCCGTTTCTACTTGAAGTATTTAAATTGAGATTTCCTGTTTACATTGTTCATTTTAGACTGTAAGTTTAACATGTGCTAGTTCAGAGGAGCATGTTTAGCTGACTTACGTGCTTAATTGTTTAACTGTACTAGTTGTACATCTATGAAGCATGTTAGGCTAGAATTTGTTGTTCCTTGTTCTGATTTTTGCATTTATCCTTAGATTTGAGCTGTTGTTGTTGTTTGTTTGTTTAATTTGGGACTACGGGACGGCTTCTCGGGAGATCCCCCTGTACTTGATATATTTTGGATTGAGGGTGCGGGATACCAAGAGATCCCTGGCACATGTATTTCCATATATATTGGGATACCAAGAGATCCCCGGCTTACTTATTGAGGATACCAAGAGATCCTCGGGACACCAATAGATCCCCAATGCATATGATGAGGATACCAAGAGATCCTCGGGATACCAAGAGACCCCCGGCTATTATTCGTTGTTGAGAGAAGTCTTCCTTGTATTGTTACCTTTGCTTTCTATTACTGTTCTTCCATATTTATCTAGTTTAGATTCTTGCTGTAGAATTTATTTAAATTGTTTCCGTTATCTTATTACTTATTATGTTTTATCTCAGTAGGGCCCTGACCTTCCTCGTCACTACCCAACTGAGGTTAGGCTTGGCACTTACTAAGTACCGCTGTGGTGTACCCATGCCCTTGCTGTGCATGTTTTTCATGTGCAGATCATCTAAGTACCTCTACTCAGGCGCACTATCAGTGAGGCAGGAGTACTACGAAGACTTCGAGGTAGATCTGTTGCGTCCGCTGACCGATGAGTCTCCCTCTTACTCTATCTTTAGTACTTAGTTTTTCTTTCTTTCGGTTGTTAGATATTCTGGAGTTTGGAGCCTTTACTATGCACTTTTGTAGCCTGTGTTGCCCGTGAGTTTCCGGGTTTTGGGAATTGTTTTAGACTTGTGATATTGAGTTGTACATGCCGAGCAGCATTCAGTACAGTTTCCTTTAGATATTTAATTTGGTTTTCTCTATTTTTCCGCAATATTAGGCTTACCTGGTCGTGGGGACTAGGTGCCGTCATGACATGTCCACGGTTGGTGAACTAGGGTCGTGACACATACAAAATACATATTTTCATAAGTTCGTAACCCACATTTACTATCTACGAAGCCTCTAAGGATACAAACGATAATACAATACTTGCCGGTAACAAGGCTCCGGCTATGCCTTACACAAATACCCAAAACATGACTCCGGAATAAAAGCGGCATGAGCCAAGAAGGGCCCCGAGAGGCAGGGGCTCACCAATACAGCTGACGGAAAGTGAAGGGTAGTTACGTTCGGTGGACTGGAGTACCTGCTATGGAGCCACCTACAATCATAACACGAATGTAGCTCCCCCTGGCAAAAATGGACGTCAGTACATTTGAATTGTACTGATATGTTTGAACAAACTTTGCCCTAAGTAAACTCAAACCATACACAAGTAACAGGTAGTAATGGAATCAACAATCAAATACACATGAAAGGAAACAATCAAGCCAAACAAGTTTACAATCTCTCCATTTCCCCTTTTCAACATTTTCACATCAATGATTTCACAACTTTCTCATATTTTTATTTCAATAGTGATTTCGATCACTTTCCACCCTTATTACCTCTGTAACGACCCGACTGGTCGTTTTGCATTTTCGAACCTCGTTCCCTTAAATAATACTTTTCGCGTTTGCTTTAGCTAAATTATGACTTGCGGGGGTGGGTGGTTCGGAAATTAGAAGAATTTCGGGCAGGAGTAAGCCTAGTTGCCTCTTTAAGTCTTTTTTAAAAGGCCAAGTTTGACTTTGGTCAACATTTTGGGAAAACAGACCCGGAATTGCGATCCAGCAATTTCTGAGGGTCCATGGGAAAATATGGGACCTGGGCGTATGCCCGGAATTGAATTCCGAGGTCCCTAGCCCGAGTATTGGAATTTTATGTTAAAATTGTTAAGTCTAAGTTTCAAAGATTTAAATAAACTAAGAAATTATTGTTTTCATAGGTATCGGGTTCGGAGTTTGATTCTGAAACTTGGTACAAGTCTGAAATATCATATAAGACCTACCCGTAAAGCTTGGTGTCAATCCGAATAGTTTAAGGGCGTTTTGACCCGTTGGTAGGAAGTTAAGAACTTGAAGTTCTTTAAATTGGATCAATTGGTTTTGGGGTCCGATTCCTTGAATTAATAATGTTTTGGGTGTTCCGAAGGTTTGACTAGGTCCGCCTTGTGATTTCAGACTTGTCGGTATGTTCGGGCGGGGCTCAGGAGCCCCGAGCGTCAAATGGTCAAGGTTTGAGCGAAGTCGGACTTTGAAAAGAAACATCTTCTGCTGCTTCTGTCAAAACTGCTTATGCGGCTCTTTGACCGCAAAAGCGGTGACCGCATAAGCGGCCATTCGACCGCAGAAGCGGAAAAGGAGAAGGGAAGGGGGATCGCAGATGCGACCTTGGGACTGCAGAAGCGGTCCCGCCTATGCGAACAGGCGACCGCAGAAGCGGTCTGGTCAACTCCCCCCTGAACCGCAGAACCGGCTAAACGACTGCATAAGCGGTCTCTGCAGGTGCGGAAATGTTCCCGCGAAAGCAAAAATCGCTGAGCCAGTGGAGTTCATTTAATACGAACTCCAACCCTTCTCTCTCATATCTTATCCGATTTCGGAGCTTTCAAAGAGAGGGTTTCAACACAACATCACAAGGTAAGTAATTCCCACACACTCTTAGCTTAAATACATGAACAATAGGTATATTTAACCCAAAAACATCAAGTAAAAATCAAGGGTTAGGGCTAGACCTAGGGTTTTGGTAAAAATTATGATTTAACCACCTAGTTAGTTATGTAATGGACTAAAATTTACATATTAGTAATCCTTAGGTTATAGAGAATAATTTCTTCGAAAATCTCAGAATTCGGGCACGTGGGCCCGGGATCGGAATTAAGTAAACTTGCGGGAAAGGTTGGGAAATCACTTACTTAGCTATAATTAAACCTTGTGAGCATTTATTGATTAGTTCTTGCCTTATTTAAACTAGTTGGTGCTTGTTTTGCTTCGAATTGAGCTTGGAGCCTAGTCTTGTGATTGAAAGAGTGCTTCGGAGCGAGGTGAGTCTCCTTTCTAACCTTGTAAGAGGGAAATTGTCCCCTTAGGTTTTTGTGTTGAGTACTTGCTGCTAAATGCGGGGACTACGCACGCGTTAGGTGACGAGAGACCGTGCGTAGCTACTACTATGTTAGATGTCCGGGTAGTTTAGGACCTATATCATGCCTATTAAATACATCCTTTATGTTAAATTGTTGTCATGAACACCTAGTATGCACTAGAGACTTAAAAAGGGAGGATATGAGCTTATTTCTATAGTTAATTTATGTTTGATTTGGTATTTTGACCATTTATGTGTCATGTATGTGAACTTGATATTTTATTCTTATTTGTGGGATCAGGCCGATCGCTTCGGTATGAATAGATGCATCTATAGGCGCGTCGTCAACCCTCGGCAAGTGCACATTTATTTCTGTTGGTTCGGGTCGTCGCCTCAGTATTATGTGCGCATGTTAATTGTGGAAAAGCCTATGTATGCTTCGTTTTTGCCATTATTTCACTTGATAAATTATAAACTTGATGTTGTAATATTCTTGACTTATACTACATGCTATAACCTGCCGTTACTTGCAAAATTCCATGTTTGATCATGCCATATTCACATTTATGTATATATATATATATAT
>MU668217.1:57308-86870 GCA_026770625.1 Nicotiana glauca
AATTGTTCATGCTCTTAAGATATGGAGGCATTATTTATATGGGGTGTCATGTGAGGTTTATACAGATCATCGCAGCCTGCAGCATTTGTTCAAGCAGAGGGACCTTAATTTGAGGCAGCGCAGGTGACTTGAGTTGCTGAAAGATTATGACATTACCATTCTTTATCATCCAGGCAAGGCAAATGTGGTTGCAGATGCCTTGAGCAGGAAGTCGGAGAGCATGGGTAGTTCGGCATTCATTCCTGCGGAGATGAGACCATTAGCTTTGGACATTCAGTCCTTGGCTAACAGACTTGTGAGGTTGGATATTTAAGAGCCCAGCCAGGTCCTAGAATATGTGGTTGCTCAGTCTCCATTGTTAGGGGAGATTAAGGCCCGCCTGCTCGACGATCCATATTTGGCAGATCTTAGGGAGACGGTACTACAGGGAGGGGCCAAGGAGGTCTCTATTGGCGAGGATGGTGTGTTACGGCTTCAAGGCCGAGTATGTGTTCCTAATGTTGATGTCTTGAGGGAGAGGATTCTAGAGGAGGCCCACAGTTCGAGGTACTCCATTCATCCAGGTGCTACAAAGATGTACCGTGACTTGAGGCAGCATTACCGGTGGCGGAGGATGAAGAAGGACATTGTGGAGTATGCAGCTAGATGTTTGAATTGCCAGTAGGTCAAGCATGAGCACCAATCGCCAGGTGGCCTACTTCAGCGGATGCCTATTCCGGAATGGAAGTGGGAGCGCATCACTATGGATTTCGTGGTTGGGTTG
The DNA here is from genome assembly GCA_026770625.1 of Nicotiana glauca. Classification (NCBI taxonomy): domain Eukaryota; kingdom Viridiplantae; phylum Streptophyta; class Magnoliopsida; order Solanales; family Solanaceae; genus Nicotiana; species Nicotiana glauca. The sequence goes on from MU668217.1 coordinate 58,072, forward strand.
CAGCGGACTCAGCGGAAGGTTGATTCGGTGTGGGTTATTGTGGATAGATTGTTATTGTGGATAGATTGACCAAGTCTGCCCATTTCATTCCAGTGGTGACTACCTATACGGCAGAGAGATATGCTCAGATTTACATTCGGGAGATAGTGAGATTGCACGGTGTGCCAGTCTCCATCATATCAGACAGAGGCCCTCAGTTCACTTCCCATTTCTGGAGAGCTGTCAAGAGTAAGTTAGGGACCCGCGTGGAGCTTAGCACGGCATTTCATCCTCAGACCGACGGGCAGCCGGAGCAGATAGTTCAGATATTAGAGGATATGCTTAGAGCATGTGTGATCGACTTTGGAGGGCAGTGGGATCAGTTCTTACCCTTGGCAGAGTTTGCATATAATAACAGTTATCAGTCCAAAATAGAGATGGCCCCGTATGAGGCATTTTATGGTCGGCGTTGTTGTTCTCCTATCGTATGGTTTGAGCCTGGTGAGGCTCAGTTTCTTGGTACAAATTTGGTCCAGGATGCCTTGGATAAGGTAAGGTTAATTCATGAGAGGCTCCATACAGCTCAGTCCAGGCAGAAGAGCTACGCGGATCAGAAGGCGCGTGATGTATCATTTGCGGTTGTTGAGAAAGTCCTCCTGAAGGTTTCGCCCATGAAGGGCATTATGAGATTCGGGAAGAAGGGAAAGCTAAGCCCAAGGTTTATTGGCCCCTTTGAGGTGTTGAGGCGAGTTGGAGAGGTTGCCTACGAGCTTGCATTACCTCCCAGTTTATCAGGAGTCCATCCAGTCTTCCATGTATTGATGATCCGGAAATACCATGCCGACTATTCACATGTGTTGGATTTCAGTACCATTCGGTTAGATGAGAATTTGGGTTACGAAGAGGAGCCAATTGCCATTGTTGATAGGCAGGACCGCCAGCTAAGGTCCAAGAGGGTTTCTGCAGTGAGAGTCCAGTGGAGGGGCCAACCAGTCGAGGAGGCGACCTAGGAGTCCGAGGAGGACATGCGGAGCCGATATCCCCACTTATTCAGCAGTCCAAGTACTTTTCTATATCCGTTCGCGGACAAACGTTTGTTTAAAAGGTGGAGAATGTAACGACCCAACTGGTCGTTTTGCATTTTCGAACCCCGTTCCCTTAAATAATACTTTCCGCATTTGCTTTAGCTAAATTATGACTTGCGGGGGCGGGTGGTTCGAAAGACAGAAAAATTTCGGGCAGGAGTAAGCCTAGTTGCCTTTTTAAGTCTCTTTAAAATGGCCAAGTTTGACTTTGGTGAACATTTTGGGAAAACGGACCCGGAATTGCGATCCGGTAAATTCAGAGGGTCCGTGGGAAAATATAGGACCTAGGCATATGCCTGGAATCGAATTCCGAGGTCCCTAACCCGAGTAATGGAATTTAATGCAAAAATTGTTAAGTTTAAGTTTCAAAGATTTAAATAAACTAAGAAATTATTGTTTTCATAGGTATCGGGTTTGGATTTCGATTCCGAAACTTGGTACAAGTCCGAAATATCATATAAGACCTACCCGTAAAGTTTGGTGTCAATCCGAGTAGTTTAAGGGCGTTTTGACCCGTTGGTAGGAAGTTAAGAACTTGAAGTTCTTTAAATTGGATCAATTGGTTTTGGGGTCCGATTCCTTGAATTAATAATGTTTTGGGTGTTCCGAAGTTTCGACTAGGTCCGCCTTGTGATTTCAGACTTGTCGGTATGTTCGGGCGGGGATCGGGAGCCCCGAGCGTCAAATGGTCGAGATTTGAGCGAAGTTGGACTTTGAAAAGAAACATCTTCTGCTGCTTCTGTCAAAACCGCTTCTGCGGCTCTTTGATCGTAGAAGACCCTAGAAGTGGAAAGGGAGAAGGGAAGGGGATCGCAGATGCGGCCTTGGGACTGCAGAAGCGGTCCCGCCTATGCGAACAGGCGACCGCAGAAGCGGTCTGGTCAACTCCCCCTGAACCGCAGAAGCGGCTAAACGACCGCATAAGCGGCCTCCGCAGGTGCGGAAATGTGCCCGCAAAAGCGAAAATCGCTGGGCCAGTGGAGTTCGTTTAATACGAACTCCAACCCTTCTCTCTCATATCTTATCCGATTTTGGGGCGATTTTGGAGCTTTCAAAGAGAGGGTTTCAACACAACATCACAAGGTAAGTAATTCCCACACACTCTTAGCTTAAATACATAAACAATAGGTGGATTTAACCCAAAAACATCAAGTAAAAATCAAGGGTTAGGGCTAGACCTAGGGTTTTGGTAAAAATTATGATTTAACCACCTAATTAGTTATCTAATTGACTAAAATTTACATATTAGTAATCCTTAGGTTATAGAGAATAATTTCTTCGAAAATCTCGGAATTCGGGCACGTGGGCCCGGGCTCTGAATTTAGTAAACTTGCGGGAAAGGTTGGTAAATCACTTACTTAGCTATAATTAAACCTTGTGAGCATTTATTGATTAGTTCTTACCTTATTTAAACTAGTTGGTGCTTGTTCGGCTTCGAATTGAGCTTGGAGCCTAGTCTTGTGATTAAAAGAGCGCTTCGGAGCGAGGTGAGTCTCCTTTCTAACCTTGTAAGAGGGAAATTGTCCCCTTAGGTTTTTGTGTTGAGTACTTGCTGCTAAATGCGGGGACTACGCACGCGTTAGGTGACGAGAGCCCGTGCGTAGCTATTACTATGTTAGATGTCCGGGTAGTTTAGGACCTACATCATGCCTATTAAATACATCCTTTATGTTAAATTGTTGTCATGAACACCTAGTATGCACTAGAGACTTAAAAAGGGAGGATATGAGCTTATTTCTATAGTTAATTTATGTTTGATTTGGTATTTTGACCATTTATGTGTCATGTATGTGAACTTGATATTTTATTCTTATTTGTGGATCGGGTCGATTGCCTCGGTATGAATACATGCATCTATAGGCGCGACATCGACCCTCGGCAAGTGCACATTTATTTCTGTTGGTTCGGGTCGTCGCCTCGGTATTATGTGCGCATGTTAATTGTGGAAAAGCCTATGTATGCTTCGTTTTTGCCATTATCTCACTTGATAAATTATAAACTTGATGTTGTAATATTCTTGACTTATACTACATGCTATAACCTGTCGTTACTTGCAAAATTCCATGTTTGATCATGCCATATTCACATTTATGTGTATATATATATTAATTGACCTTATTAAGTATCGAGTCGACCTCTCGTCTCTACTTCTTCGAGATTAGACGGGATACTTACTGAGTACACGTTGTTTATGTACTCATGCTACATTTCTGTACTTAAATGTACAGGTTTTGAGGCAGGTGGATCCGTACATCACTCGGGTGTATATCAGTGAGCAATTTCTGGGACTTCTACGGTGAGCTGCCTTCTTTCTCATGCCGATCCGCAGCCGAAGGAGTCCTTTCCTGTATTTATGATTTTCTATCTATTCTGATTCAGACAGTAGGATAGTGTTTTGTATATTTGTGTGTATACTCTACTGGTCGCCCGTAGCTAGTGACACCGGGTTCTGGAACACACTGTAGAGAATATTCATTTTTGGGATTTGTATGACTATGTCAGTACTTTATGATTTTGCTAGTTTTCTTCATTTACTTCAAAAATGTTAGTATATCTTATTTGGTTAAACAAAAAATAGAGACTTAATCATAATTCCGCAGTTGGCTGGCCTAACTATGGTGTTAGGCGCCATCATGACCTATTTAGGCAAAATGGGTCGTGACAACCTCAGCCACCCTTATCACTATAACCCACACCTTATTACTTCGTGTTGCGGTGCGCAACCCGATCCCACCGAACAATCACAATTCACAAGCAACACAACAACAACAACAACAATAATAATTCACAATGACAACAACAACAATTCTCAAGAACAACAACAAGAACAACAAATCTCAAGGAATAGCAGCACAATTCACAAAGGATTTCCATAACCATCAATGCCATTTCCATCTTATTCAACAGCCCAATGTACAATTTAAGTCACAATGATAATTGCCCATGACAAGCCACATATGATATTACCACAGTTGCTTCAATTGCATCAATTACGATTCCTTTCCATCATTTGTTACACAGCTCTTACCACACAACCACATTCACACACACACATTTGGTTTGTTGCCATTTACTTCCACTATCATATCGGAAGACTTAACCAACAACGGTCAAGGCACATTAATCACATGAATTCACAAATAGTCCGCATAAGTAAACACATACCAATCACAAGAATTTAGTTTCATAAATAATCTACATAGATATAACATACCAAATATTTGTACACCAAATAAGGTGATTTTACAAAGGTCAAAGCTAGCCATACATACCTCGATTAGGCTTTCCTTAAGTTACTATAATGTTTCGGAAATTCCAGCAATTGCAATCTACTATGAGACATAACAAAATTGAACACAAATTAGAAAGGTATTCATGGTTTCAGCTCATTTGAGCATTTTGTCAAATACTAGTTGAGCATCTTAGTTTCAATTCTCTTTTCCAAAGTTTTTCTTCATTCCCCAACCAAATCTTTACTTAATTATGTTAAACAATCTTCCCACAAACCTAATTTTTACATGCATGTATACATAATAGTATTACACCCAAGAATCATACCTCAATACCCCATCTCATACCCCAAACTCAAAATTAAAGCCAAATGTATAGAATCTTACCTCTTGGATGAAGAACTTATGAATGGGCTCTTTGATTCTTGAAGGTTGATGCAAGGTTTGGATGATTATGAAGTTAGACCTCTCCTTTATCTCTCTATATGCTCTCATCTCTCTCTTAAATCAGTAAGAAATGACCCGAAAATGAACCCCAAAGCCTATATATTGAAATGGGGTCGGGTTATAAAAATTAAAAAATTTAACCCTCCGATGTCGGGTCTGCTATAGCATAACAGACCGCAAAATGAGAATGCTGACCGCATAATGCACCACAAAATCGGTGCCCAAAACTGGACTACGCTGGCCTAGTCTGCGACAGAAATGCGACCGCAAAGTATAAAATGCGACAGGTTTTGCGGTTGCAGATTTGACACCGGATTGCATTTTCCAGCCTTTGGTAATTTGATCATAACTTTGTGTAGGAATGTCGAAATGACAAACGGATTGAAGAATTGGAAACTAGACTCAAAGACCTTTCATTTGATTGGTTATTCATCATATAAAACCTTATACATATTTATATATGCTCGTTCAAATTATGGACGAGTGCAAGCTCATTTGGAATTTTAGCCTATTATGAACTTTTCTAATTTCTCTTAGACTTAGGCGTTTCCTTGGACCCCAAATTACTTACCATAAGACTTATACACATATTTACCAAGTACAATTGATTCACACCATGTTAATAGCACATAAAAAATATTATAATAAGCCTACGTGGCACCACGAGATCCCAGGTTACTTAGCAAAATTTTCCGGGGCCTTACAAGTACCAACCTCATAAGAAATCAGTATGAAACTCCCTTCGGATTGTGTATGCACTAGAGGTGCAAGTTTATAGTAGAGCTTCAAGTTGTGGATATGAATTCTACCTATGTAGAAGGGAGGTTATGAAAGAGACAGAATATACGATGCGAGATTTAAAGGTAAGTAAGGTAAATATGAAGAATGTATGAGATGCTCAAGTGGAGAAGGTTGTGAATAGTGCATACTTCAGATAGGGGGCTAGAAGCACTATGATTCAGTATCCAAAAATGATAATGGTGTCATCAGTATCATATCTTCCACCCCATAGTTTCTAGGTATTGAGAGGTCTAGTTAAGAGAGTAAACAAGAGTTAGAGATGGTGTGCTGTCTTGGTTGAGGTTCCAGAATAGCATAAGGAAATTTGTGGTGCTATGAAGTTAAAGTAAGGTTGTGAGTGGTGTGAATAGATATGTGTAGGTCACAAAGTAAAGTATGATAGAGCGCCAAGGTTTTAGGTAGACGGGAGTAAGGATAAGAAAATGTAAGTGACAAAGTGACGAGAATAGGTAAGTTCTCGAAATTAAATCCATCAAAACAAGAGAGCTGATGGTTTGTGTAAGTTATAAAAAGCTCAATACAGCCTAAATGAACTCGAAGGAGTTTTAGACTAATAGCATTTAGAAAAGAGGCAATGTACCCTGGTATATGGGTGTATTTGTGATAAATGATAAGAGGCTGACATTTAGGCCTTCGATTGAGTAATGATTCAAAGAGAAGTTATTTCATGAATTGCATGGGATTAGAATACCCCCCATAAGATGAATCACATTAGGATGCTATGAAATATGGTTATTAAAGTTTAGTATCATTCCTAGGTGGATCAGGCGAATAACTGCAGATTTTCTCGATGAGACATGAGCCTTGGTGAAAATGTGTTACATAAGAGGTTTTAAGTAATCAGTGGTAGATTATAAATCAACATTAATGTGCTTCAACAATAGATGGATAAAAGTTACAAAGTATGAGATGATATTAGGCTGTCATTCTTAAGATGAACAGTAATAAGGAAGCATTAAAGGGCTTAGATTTATACATATATGATAAACAACGAGAGAGTAACCTAGAGTTGGGTAGCAGAAGTCGGTAATAATAAACGGAAGTAAGTGTTATGGTATATTCTAACCTACCTATATGTAGTAAAGACATAAAAATAGATGACTGAGGTTATGAAACAAGATATAACAATAGTCATAAGTTCGATAAAGTACCAAACGAAGAACTTCAGTACACCTATATATACCGGGAGGAACACCTTGTCATAGTTCTATATATGTTCCCAAAGTGAGGCCTAGATATTGGCTAAAAATTGGAGGAAAAAAGGTAGAAGAGTCACATAGGCGCACATACAAGGACAAAGTCGTACAGGCTGCATGACAGAAAGTCACAACAATTGCAAGATTGGAAGAATTCCGAACACAGGTCATGGTGTGAGAAAGAGGCCTAAAGGGGTAAATGCCCTAGCCTTCATATATATTCACAAAACAGTTGCCTAGATGGCAAGGACAATATTAAAATATTCATAACAATTATGGGTTATGTGACTGATAAGCCAGCATCCAACATTTGAGGATGAATTTTCCAAAGGGGGGATTTATATTACACCCCATGTTGTTGTACGTAAGAGTACGTTGTAAGTCAATTGATGTAAGCTCAGAAATGAAATCATCTTTGAAAACTTTACAAAGTTAGTTAATCATGCTAACGTGGAGGTTACAAATATTTAAGATCATGAATACCAAGTACTGTCGATACCCCTTTTTCTCGCGCAAATCGGGTTTATGATGTTTTGGGAGGACAACTCGTTACCTCTTGGGAATTGGTTTTTTTTGAATTTTGAAGAGTCGCCACCTAATGATTAAGTGCAATAGGACACTAAGAATGAATTTTGATTTAGAAAACCAGATATTGGGTAAGGGCTTGAAATTATCTCGAGGGGAAGGTGTTAGGCACCCCTCAAGATCCACTAGTGTGGTTCCCGTCCATGCTACAATTGTGACTTTAAATACAGACAAGTAAACAAGCAAGCATTGTAAATACTAGATAGCTTTCACATAATGGTTGCAAATAACCGAAGTACAAGAAGTTAAAGAATGCTGAAAACTGGAAGAAAGCAGTTTTAGAATTCTAAGAAAAACACACAAGTAAAGAGGAAGGGGTTCGCACATGATTAGTGTAAGTAATCGAAAAAGAGGTGAAAGAAGCGGAAGTTTTGGGAAGAAAAAAAACAGTACTGAAATTTAAACAAGTAAAAGAGAGGTTTTTTACATAATTGGTGCGAGTAATTGAAGTAAAAGAAAAGTTAAAGAAACTGAAAATTAAACAACTTTTAAAATTCCAAAAAAAAGTAAACAAGTAAAGGAAAGGGGGGTCCTAAGTTTATAAATAACATGGATCACCCCAGAAAACACATGGTAACCGTTTATACCTGTGGCATTATAGCGTGGAAATCATGTCCATGTCTACCCTTACCGATCCCGTTAAGGTATTAAATCGCGGACTGGTCTCGTTACTTATTGCATGCTATCACTCATCCCAATCCTATCAGCCCCGGAGGTATTAGGGACTACTAGTCCTAAAGGGGAGGGGAGAAATGGCTTTTAGAGTTCAAAAGGAGAAAAGTCTAAGGCGACAGTCAAAACATATATGACAAGTATGGGGAAGCACATAAACAAATAAGGCTCAAGCAAACCTCCTTAAAACAAAGAGAAACATATAGTTTTAGCATGTCTTTCAGATACTGATTAGGTCTTAATTAAACTTAAAACGTTAAGGTAGGATGATTTATCACATATTTTCATATAAGAAGTCTGAATTAGGCCTACCCCAGGTTGTAATTATCAAACACTAATGCAGTTAATCAATTACCTAATGGTTTGCCTAGGTGACACCTATAGGCATGATATCTAATAATGTGGAAGTATACTGATTTAAAGAGGGCTTGCTGATTGTAAAAAAACATAAGTTCCGCAGATACTGAGTAACGTTACTACTGATTTTAGACTTGTAGATGATTCAGATTCAGTTGATTACCCCTATAGACATGCTTTCTAAGCGTAATTAGTTTTAAAACATTTATAGAAACGCAAGAGTCCTATAGGCATGATATCTAGAATGCAATTCGTTATTTAAACCTATAAATTGTTTGCCTAGTGATAGATGTTTATGCAGAATTTAAGAGATGCTATAGACAGGTTATCTATATGATGCAAGAGTGCGGAAGCCCATAGTCATGGCACCTATATGAGTGCAGAACCTTAAAGACATGGTTTCTATATATGCAGAAGTGCAGAAACCTGTAGGCATGATTTCTATATGAATGCAGAACCTTAAAGACATGATTTCTATATATGCAAAAGTGCAGAAGTTATAAATAATAACACCTATGAGCATGTTGTCTACCATTTTGCATACATGAGTGACCCTCTCATTTTCACTAAAACCCCATAAGTTATTACAAATTATTGCAGAACAGAATGAATTAAAAAAGTAAAATTACATCAGGAATTAAACTACAATGAAGAAGCCTAATTCAGACTCATGGTCTAAAATATGAGATGAACCAACTCCAAAGATCAGGATTTCCAAAGCCTTTCTTTTATTTGGGATGTGTCAAACTTCCCTAAGAGTCTCAGGGGGACTCTGGGCAGTGCTTACACCCCAAATATATTGCAGAATTAAGTATAGTGTAGTGTAGAAGGGCCAGCACTCAAATGTCCAAGTTTAGAGGGAGCTCAGGGTCACAAAGCAAGGCTCATGGGGGGGGGGGGGCAGAACTTAGAACCTAAGAGAGAGTGCAAGTTCATAGAGGGGATTTAGGGAAGGCCATGGCAGGCTGGTGGTCATACCCAACAATTAGGAGTGCTGGCATACCCCTAACCAGCCTGTTAGCTATATTGTTTGGGAGTTAGGATCCATTAAGGATCAGGTCCAGACATGAGCAGCAATTTGGATACTGCCATGCCTGAACTTTAAATCAAACACATAGAAGGGAGTAAGGGTATGGGGGAATTCACAACAACAGCAGATACAAAGAGAATAGCATATTCAATACTGAACATAAACAACAAAGTAGACAAGATTGTACAAACTTTAAAGTAAACACATAGGGATGAGGCTGAAAACAAAATTAGAACATACCACTTTCAGGAAATAAGAAGAGAAAACGCAGTAGTAAAGCCCAAATTGCAAGCAAACAGCCAGAAAAAACTCATATGAGAATGTGGGAGTATTGAAATTGACAGTGTAAGTAATTGAGAGTGTAAGTGTTGAACTCAAGGTGTCTTAAAGAGTACTTAATTGGAAGTGTCAAAGTGCAGAAGGGTCATGCCCCTTTATAGTGCAGAAAACAAGTAATAAAAGGTAAGAAAATAGTTTTGCAATCAATTACATAAGGTCTCCCTTTAGTTAAGGGTTTCTGATTTCAAACGGGTAAAAGACAATTAAGGAAAGAGTTTGATCAAATCTTTTCCAAAGTAGCACAAGAAGGGTAAATACATAGAAGTTTATTTAAGGTAAAATACCATTGGTACACGGTTTGTGAGAATAAGGAAAGGGAATTAATCAAACAGCCAGTAAAAAATCAAAATTGCAGGCTTTGTTCGAATGAACCAAGTCAGGAAAAGTGAGGAAAGGGTTTTACTTAAGGAAAATTAATAACAATCAATCAAACCTAAAGAGATTCTGAATCCAATCATGAGTTGGCGAAACCTTTTGAAAGAAGAATTTCTCATATATAAAGCACACAGGCATGTCAAACAAGAAAGAGTTGCCATGTTAATTAGAAAAGACTAGCCATAGAAAGAGTCATAAGAAAAGAGGTTCAAGTTCAGTTTATAGACTCAGAATGAGTCTGAGAGTCCAGGGTTCCAAAGTAGAACCCTAGTCCAAACACAAAATTAAACTTCCCAAAAAACCCAAATCCTAGGGTTTCAACTCGAATCAGATACAGAGATGAGAAGGCAAGCTATTAAAACAGACCCAGAGGTCTGTTTCAGAGCCTCATGAGGAAACACACAGATACAATTGCAGGTTTGAAGCAACAGAGTGAAAAGGTTGATTTAAAAGCATAAAGAACATGTTTTAAGAGAAGCTCGGAACTTAAGCAAGTTCAAAAGAGAAAAAGGGTGATATAAAATTAAGAAATAGTAGATGAAACATGTTTGGCAAGAACTCGAACAAAGTCCAGTAAAGCAAACAAAATTTAAGAACTCAGCAGGAAACACATACAGTAGAAGAATATAGAAAAGTATAGCAAAGAAAATGTAGGAAAACATAACAAATATTAACATGCGAGCCTAATCTAGAGACACAGTAGAATACAAAGTACGGAAGAGTCATGTATAGTAGAAAGAAAAGCAGAAGAACAACACATGCGTGGTAAAACATAGTATAGGCAAACGCACATAAATAAAAGAAAAAGGAAGAATCAGAAAGACGTTTTGAACCCTAAACCAAAGAGAAGCAATTTTGAAAGAAAAGTTTGGGGAAAACACTTTAAAAGTCCAGTAGAACAAAGATATAGCATATATTTAAGAAAACAAACAGAGAAAAACTTCGAATAGCTTAGGGTTTTGGAGAAACCCTAGAAATGAGAAAGGCTTGGAAGAAAGTCCGATCTTGAGTCGGATGAGTTAGAATCAGGATCCTAATGCTTTGGATACGCCGGAGCAAGGCCGGAGAGGCCATAGAACCATAGATCTGAAATAAAAGCATCGAGGTCAGACCTAGAAACTTCGAACACCCATGGTCTAATGGTGGAGGGGGGTGAGTACAGGTCATCCATGGCCTGAGAAGCCATGGATTCAGGTGAAAGTGTGGTTGAAAAGGGTAGAAGATGACTAGGGTTCCGAAGAACCTTCGAGAGAGTTTGAGAGACGAAGGGAGTAATACAAACTTTCCTAAATGATCAATACGAACATATATTGTGCATAAATTTAAACGTGATGCAAGTTCCCATTGGACCATGAATGTTGTCTTTGGACGGTTAGGATGACGTCCTCAGACCTTGAAACTTCTAACACCCATGGTCTAATGGTGGAGGGGGTGAGTACAGGTCATCCATGGCCTGAGAAGCCATGGATTCGGGTGAAAATGTGGTTGAAAAGGGTAGAAGATGACTAGGGTTCCGAAGAACCTTCGAGAGAGTTTGAGAGACGAAGGGAGTAATACGAACTTTCCTAAATGAGCAATACGAACATATATTGTGCATAAATTTAAACGTGATGCAAGTTCCCATTGGACCATGAATGTTGTCTTTGGACGGAGGATGACGTCCTCAGACCGTGACGTCCTGGGCCATGAAGCGTATAATGAAGGATTCGTAGGCTATGAAATGATGTTCTCGGGCTATGAGGATGATGCCTCCGAACCATGATGACTTTGAATAATGATATGCAAGAGATAAAAGTGGGGTCCTCAGGCCACGGCATGGTGTTCTCGTGCTATGAAAATAGTGCCTCCGAACAATGACGCCTTTGGACAATTTGGTGATCTTTCAGCCCATGAAATGCAGAAGGTGGTGATCTTTCAGCCAATGCAAGACGTAAATAAAAGGTTGCGGTATTTCAGCCATGTGAAGAAGTAATGTGGCGATATTTCAGCCATGCAAGAAAAAATAAAGTGGCGATATTTCAGTCATGCAAGAAAATAAAGTGGCAATATTGTAGTCATGCAGGATGGAGACAGAGCTTAGTCTCGAAAGGTAGAAAGGTAGCCTTATGCAATGGAGAGAAATGCAGGATGGAGGTAAAGCTTAACCTCGGAAGGCAGAAAGGTAGCCTTATGCAATGCAGAGAAATGCAGGATGGAGGTAGAGCTTAACCTCGGAAGGCTGAAAGATAGCCTTATGCAATGCAGAGAAATGCAGGATATAGGTAGAGCTTAACCTCGGAAGGCAGAAAGGTAGCCTTATGCAATGCAGAGAAATGCAGATAGAGGTAGAGCTTAACCTCGAAAGGCAGAATGGTAGCCTTATGCAATACAAGGATTGCAGATGGAGACAGAGCTTAGTATCGGAAGGCAAAATGGTAGCCTTATGCAGTGCAAAAAAGTAAAAAGCAAATAGTGGTAAAATCTCTTAGTTGATAGTTGATTGCGGTATTGTGGATGTTGGGGATATCGTGTACGGATAGCAATTATATATAGGTGATGGTTCTGAGAGTTGTATTCCTGAGAAGTGCGAGTGTATAAATATATCTGATGATTTTGTGACTTGGGTGCCTGCATCCAAAGAAAAATCGTGAGTTTTGTAAAGGGGGAAGGTTAGTTCGTATTCTCGTGGACTTTGCTTGTCCTGATTGGCTTTGTTTTCAGTGATGTTGTGTATCATTGGGGTAGCATTGCTAAACAAAGAAATTTTGATAATAGACAAGCATGATATAGTAAAAATATAATACAAATACATAATTGAAAATAGTTTTCTTTAGATGAACCGACGACTGCGACGCGGTTCAAGACATTGCAACCTCTCTCGCTCCGGAATTTTGAGGTTCCTCCTCAAAATTCTTCACCAGTTTACTGGGTTGCTGCTTCTGACGGCTGCGTACAATAAATGGCTGAAATCAGCTTCGGAATTTTGAGGGCCCTCCTCAAAATTCTGCCCCAGTTTCTAATAGTGGGGGAAATGAAAATGTTATTGAATTGTGACCTAACCTATAGGGCTGCCTACGTATCCCCTCTTAAACGGGAATCAGGTAAGGCGTAGTTCAAATTACATCAATACAAGAAAATCATAAATGCTACACATAGTATCATTTGACTGCGTCTGAATTGATCGGCTTTGACCAAACTTCTCCATCCATTTCTGCAAGTATGAGGTCTCCTCCTATTAGAACCCAGTGAACCATGTACGAACCTTGCCAATTAGGAGAGAACTTCCCTTTGGCTTCATCTTGATGCACAAAAATCTTGTTTAACACCAGATGCCCCGGTGTGAATTGTCTCGGCTTGACTTTTTTATTAAAGGCCCTGGCCATTTTGTTCTGATAAAGCTGACCATGGCAAACTGCATTCACTCTCTTTCCGTCTATAAAAGCTAGCTGCTCGTAGCGACTCTTCACCCACTCTGCATCGTCGAGTTCTGCTTCCTGTATGATTCTCAAGGAAGGAATCTCTACTTCGGCGAGAATGACTGCCTCTGTACCATAAACCATCATATAGGGAGTTTCCCCGGTTGATGTGCGAACTGTGGTACGGTGCCCCAATAAAGCAAATGATAGTTTCTTGTGCCACTGCTTCTGCTTCTCTATCATTTTCCTTAGTATCTTCTTGATAGTCTTATTGGGGCTCCTACGGATCCGTTCATCTAAGGTCTGTAAGCTATAGAATTCTTGTGTTGGATTTTTAAGGTTTCACACATGGCCTTCATCAAATCACTGTTGATATTGGAACCATTATTAGTGATGATCGATTATGGAATCCCGAATCGACAAATAATGCAGTCGCGGACAAAGTCTGCCACAACGTTCTTAGTTACTACTTTGTATGATGTAGCTTTAACCCATTTGGTGAAATAATCAATTGCCACTAGAATGAACCTGTGCCCGTTTGATGCGGTGGGCTCGATAGGTCCGATGACATCCATTCCCCAAGCGGCACATGGCCATGGCGAGCTTGTTGCAGTAAGCTCGTTTGGAGGCACATTTATCATGTCTGCATGTATTTGACAGCGATGGAACTTTCGGACATACTGGATGCAGTCCGTTTTCGTAGTCATCCAAAAATAACCAACCCGGAGTATCTTCTTGGCTAAGACAAAACCGTTTATATGTGGACCGCAAGTCCCGGCATGGTTTTCTTCTAGCAGTTTAGATGATTCCTTCGCGTCAACACACCTTAGTAATCCCAAATCAGGAGTCCTCCTGTACAGGACACCTCCGATGTGAAAGAAATTGTTGGATAACCTCCGAAGTGTGCGCTTCTGAGTGGGATTTGCAAGCTCTAGGTATTCTCTTTTTGCCAAGTATTCCTTGATATCGTGAAACCAAGGTTTTCCATCTACTTCTTCTTCGACATGAGCACAGTAAGTTGGCTGATCATTGATCTTTACAGGGATAGGATCAATGGAGTTTTTATCTGGATGCTGAATCATAGATGATAGGGTAGCCAATGCATCGGCAAACTCATTCTGGACTCTAGGAACATATCGGAACTCTATCTTTGTGAACCTCTTCCTCAACTCCTATACATGATGCAAATACGGGAGTATCTTGGAGTTCTTAGTTGCCCATTCTTCTCGGACCTAATGTATAAGCAAGTCTGAATCCCCAACTACCAGCAACTCTTGGATGTTCATGTCAACGGCCATCTTGAGTCCCAAGATGTAGGCTTTGTACTTGGCCATGTTGTTGGTGCATGGGAATCTGAGTTTCGCAGACACTGGATAATGCTGGCCAGTTTCTGATATTAGGACTGCTCCTATGCCAACTCCTTTGAAATTCGCTGCTCCGTCGAAAAACATTCTCCATCCATCATAGGATTCTGCAACGTCTTCTCCTATAAAGGATACCTCCTCGTCAGGAAAATACGTTTTTAGGGGTTTGTATTCTCCATCTACGTGATTCTCAGCAAGATGATCCGCCAATGCCTGTCCCTTGATTGCTTTCTGAGTCACATAGACAATGTCAAATTCACTTAACAAGATCTGCCACTTGACCAGCTTGCCAGTGGGCATGGGCTTTTGAAAGATGTACTTCAGCGAACCCATTCTTGATATGAGATATGTAGTATAGGCACAGAAATAGTGCCTCAGCTTCTGGGATACCCAAGTCAGAGCACAACAGGTGCATTCCAATAGAGAATACCGTGCCTCGTACGGGGTGAACTTCTTGCCGAGATAATAAATGGCATGTTCCTTCCTCTCCATTTCATCATGCTGCCCCAGAACACAACTGATTACTCCATCCAATACTGCAAGGTAGAGCAATAGAGGTCTGCCCGGCTCGGGCGGGACCAAGACTGGCGATGGTGACAAGTACTCCTTGATTTTTTCGAAAGCTTTCTGACAGTCATTAGTACATTCGGTAGCGGCGTCCTTCTTCAACATTTTATAGATTGGCTCACAAATGACAGTAGATTGAGCTATGAACCGACTGATGTAGTTAAGTCTCCCCAAGAAACTCATTACGTCCTTCTTGTTCTTTGGCGGTGGAAATTCTTGAATGGCTTTGACCTTTGATGGATCCAGTTCTATAACTCGGTGACTTACAATAAACCCAAGTAGTTTTCCGGCAGGAACTCCACATGCACATTTTGCGGGATTCAGCTTCAAGTTGTACCTTCTCAGTCTGTTGAAGAATTTCCTCAAATCTCCTATGTGATCAGTGGCTTTCTTGGACTTGATGATAACATCGTCTACATATACTTCGATCTCCTTGTGTATCGTATCATGCAAAATGGTAGTCATGGACCTCATGTAGGTGGCCCCAGAATTCTTTAATCCGAATGGCATCATTTTGTAACAATACATCCCCCACAACATAATGAAAGCCATTTTCTCAGCGTCCTCTTTATCCATCCATATCTGATGATACCCAGCAAAACAATCAACAAATGACTAAAGCTCATGCTTGGCGCAGTTGTCAATCAGAATGTGTATGTTCGGCAAGGGGAAGTCATCTTTCGGACTGGCCCGGTTGAGATCCCGGTAGTTGACATAGACTCTGACCTTCCCATCTTTCTTCGGTACTGGCACGATGTTGGCTAACCATGTTGGATATTCTACTACTTTGAGAACCTTAGCCTTGACTTTCTTGGTGACTTCTTCTTTGATTTTCAAACTAATGTCAGGTTTGAACTTTCTAAGCTTCTGCTTTACTGGTGGACATGTCGGATCAGTTGGCAGTTTTTTTGCCACAATAGACGTACTCAAACTAGTTATGTCGTCATACGACCAGGCAAATATGTCCTCATATTCCCTTAGAAATTTTGTGTACTCTTCTTTTATAATGGAGATAAATGAATGCTGATGTGCATTTCTTTGACATTTCGGTATCTCCCAGGTACACAACCTCAGTCTCATCCAAGTTGGACATGGGTCTATTCTCAAAATCCTCAACCTCTTTAACAACCTCTTCTGGTATATCATCTTCCTCTGAGTCTATATCCATTTGTTATGTTGTCTCATTGTATGTCACAGTCATTGGTTCATCAAGATAAGTAATAGTAATACTGTATATAAAGTAAATGAGAGAAAGTAATAAGAGCAAGAAACGTAAGAAACCGGAGTGCTTTGATAAATTTCGTAACAGTTTTGAACATTTCAGCTTTTATTTCAAAATCAAAAATGCGAAAAGAGAGTCAACTAGAGAAAAAAATAAAGCTAATGCATGGTGCTTTATTCAGCCTTGCTACCCCGAAGCTTTTCGAGCTCTGGTGGTTCTGATGGACCAATTGTTGAGGCGCGCTCCTCGGCTCATGGCTTGTATGGAAGGGCCTTCCTCCTCCTCCTCCTTGAAAATGACACAATAGTCCATGTTATTATCTTCCAAAAACAAACTCCTCATCGCTGCCAGTGCTTCTTTTTCTTCCGACCCATATATAACATTGGCTGGTTGAAAAGTCTATTCCAAGTGGGGTATCGGCTTCTCCAGTGGATAATAAGGTCCGCGCCATAGTGGCGACCATTCATTGAACTCTTTCCAGGTATACTCGTATCCCAGACTGAAAATGGTACCATGTTTCTTCAGCTTTATAGGCTTAGCGATCCCTTGGAGATTTTTGCCGAGTCCTTTGCCTGGTTCATACCTGCACCAGTTCAGTATGCTTTCAATTTTGTTGTTCCACCATTTATCCTTATCAACGGCGTTGACTCGCTCGATGTGGTGGTAGGTTTCTCTGCCTATCTTCCTTCTTCCTTCGATTGCTGGGATAGTCTGGCGACTCTATATAGGATTGCTACCATCGCCGTAAATAATCACCTCTTGGTGATTCCACTCAAATTTCACTGCCTGATGTAGGGTTGATGCTACAACCCCAGCACCATAAATCCAAGGTTGTCTCAACAGCAAGTTGTAAGACGCCGGCACATCTATCACTTGAAAGTCAACATCGAACATCTATAAACACAGGCTAATCTCCCCAATAGTGTACCTTTGGGAACCGTCGAAGGCCTTGACATTGATGGCCCCGTCTTTGATCTCATACAAACCCTTCCCCAATGTCCTGAGTGTTACTAACGGACAAATATTGAGGCTGGACCCTCCATCGATCAGGACCCTGGTGATGAAATAATCCTTGTATTGCACGGTGATGTGCAATGCCTTGTTGTGGCTCAACCCTTCCGGTGGCAATTCATCTTCATGAAAAGTGATTTTGTGACTCCAATACCTGACCTACCATGTTTTCCATTTCTCCTCTGGTGATATTGCTTGGTACATACGCCTCACTCAGCACCTTCAATAAGGCGTTCTTATGTATATTAGAGCTTTGTAGCAGAGCTAAGATAGAAATCTATGTGGGTGTTTTGTTCAACCAATCAATGACTGAATACTCTTTGGCTTGTATCTTCCTCCATAGGTCGTCGGGCCCAGTTTCAGTAATGGTTGGCCGTCCAGAGGCCTGCTTGCTCGATTTGGCCAAATGTTCCAGAGTATAAACCCTGCCGGTTCTTGTCATACCCTATGCCGCAACTGCTTCTCCAAATTTGGCTTTCCCTTTTCTCCTTGCCTCGGTTGTGTAATCCCATGGTATGGCTTTTGTATGGAACGGTGTTATGGCTGACATTGCTACTGGAATGGGTACCCTTTCTTTGGAAGCTAACATAGCAACCTCAAATGGTGCAGGTGCCTTTAGGGACCCAAACTCGACCTCAATTGGTGTTGGCGTCTTTGCGGAGGATGGTGTTTCAAGATCAAGTGGTATGGACATGTTCACCTCGGCATCTTCAGAGAGCTGAATCTGGACCACAATCGGGTTAAGGGTGACTGTTGGTTTCTTTGTCTCGTCACCTTCTGCTATCAACTCGATCGATCCCTTGGGGTCCCAATCATCTTCTATCTCAATCATGTGAACGCCTCCACCCTTGTGGTCTGGTAGAGGGTTGTTGCGGACATTCGAAGCATGCTCATTTGCCACGATAATCTTGTTGTCAATCAAAGCTTGGATCTTATCCTTCAGAGAGCGACACTCATCAATGGTATGCCACTTCATGCCATAATGGTATGCACAGGTTTTGTTTGGGTTGACCCATTAGGAGGGGGTTTTTGGGGGCTATGGCAGGGATAGGGGTGACATAACCAGCAGCTTTGAGCCTTTCATATAGTTGGTCGATAGGTTCGGCAATGGCGATATACTATTTGGAAGGTCTACGATCGAAATTTGGTTGGGGTCAAGAAAAGTTTTGGCGAGGGGGAGGTGATTGACAATAGGCTTGTTGGGTGTTGTAGGCTTGGTAGACGTGTGCGGGTTGGGAGTATCTGGGTGAAGTAGGCTGATATGTGGATAGTGGAGGTGATTGGTAAGTAGGTGGTGGAGCTTGGTAAGAGGGCGAGGGTGTTTGGTAATTTGGGGTAGGTTTATATGTGAGTGAAGATATTGGGTAGGTTTGGTATTTGATTGGGAATTTTGTTCTTTGTTCAACCATCACGGTGCTTACGTCTCTTTTCTTGGATGTACCACTAGACTGTAGATCCTTATTGGTAGCCTGCAAAGCTTCAAGGTTTATGACCATACCAATTTTAATACCTTCCTTGATCCTCTCCCCTAGCTTGATGATGTCGGAAAATTTCTGGCTTTCAATCAACATCAACATTTTGTAGTACTGTGGGGCTTGAGCTCGGACGAAAAACTTGTTCATTTTTTCTTCTTCTAAAGCCGGTATGACCTTAGCAGCTTCTGATCTCCAATGCGTAGCATACTCCCGGAATGTCTCCGTAGGTTTCTTCTTTAGGTTCTGGATGTAGAACACATCTGGCGCATTCTCCGTGTTGAATCTGAACTTGTTTATGAAATAAGATGCCATACTTACCCAATTCGTCCACTTCTTCGGGTCTCGGCTAATGTACCAAGATAGAGCATCTCCTTTCAAACTTCTCATAAAAAGCTTCATGCGAATCTTTTGATCATTTCCTACTCCAACCAGCTTGTTGCAATATGTCTTCAAATGGACTCTAGGATCCCCTACGCCATCAAACATCTCGAACTTGGGAGGTTTGTACCCCTCGGGCAGTTCGACATCTGGTTGTAGGCAAAGGTTTTCGTAGTTCAATCCCCCAATACCCTTGCTTCCTTCAATACCCTGAACTCGGCTAGTCAGCTTCTTGAGTTCTACTGCCATATTCCTGATAAGCGAGTCTTTGTCATCAGACTCAGGTGTGCTTGAAATGGGTTGAGTAGAGTGTGGTATGGTTTCCACATAGATGGGGGTGTTATGGTGAGTGTGGAGATGATCATTTGTGGAGTTCAGTGGTTCAGGGATGAGCAGTAGGGTATTGTTGGAAGTGTGGCAAGTGTTACAGTGGTGATGGGGAGCGGGTTGGTTTTGTGGTTTCGGGATGTTTTGTGGAGGTGTGGGATTTTGAGTGTTGGGAAAGTTGACATCGGGGGTGGTGAGGGAAAACGACAAGCTTGCCAAGTTCAGAACTTGGTCCAGTTCTTCTTGAAATTTCAACAACTTCTGTTCGAGTTGGGAAGCACTTTCTTTGGAAACCTGAATATCTTGAGTAACCTCTACCCGTTCGACTGAGTTTTCCTTTGTGATGTTGCTCAAATCCTCCATTTTTCCGTTGTTCCTGTTTCTGACGGGACTAGGAGGAGGAGTAGGTGGAGGGCCGTTGGATCTTGTGGAGTATGATGACGGTGCCAGAGTGCATGAACTAACCTTTAGGGAGGGGAATAAAACAAAAAGTAAAACAAAAAGGTAACAAGTTAGTGAGGATTATAAGAAAAATAAGTTGCGATATTTAAACACATAGTGCGAGAATATAAATCGTGTCCTAATTTAGGAGCCTCGTTGTGCCCGAGGTAGTCCTAGTAACAAGTTGATTTGGAGAACTTATAATGCTAAATGCCTCATTTTATTGATAAAAATAAGATGAATCCCAAAACGACACTAAAATAGCAGAAGATAAAATGTCACTAATGGCTATTGGCCTTATTACATTTAAGGCAAAAAAAAAGGAATCCTAACTACTTGGTCCCAAAAGGACCTTCCCCAGACTCGGCATCTTTGGCTCCATCAAATAGCTTGACCAGCTCACGAAGTCCTAGCAGCAAGTAGGCTCTGTCCAGTTGTCCACCTTCATGTCCCTCAGCATTCTGGCAGTCTTCTATCCTCTTGATGAATTTCCTTTCTAGCTCCACTAAAACCCGCTTCAAGTATCCCAATCGCTTGTCGGCGCTGACAGCCATGTCTTTCCACTCTTAAATCAGCTTTTGGTTGGCTTCTTGAATTTCCCAGTGCTCACTTTCACATTCCCGAATCCTCTTGCGCAATTGGTTGTACTTAACATGTGCTTCAGCCTTCTCGTCGATGATTTTATGTCCTCGAACAAACCCGGGTTGACCCAAACCACTATGATTAGCCTCCAGCCAGCTTGGATAGTATGGTGTATAACCAGTATGGTACCTGTCCGACTCAATAGTATCTCTTCCCATGATGATTTTGCAGTGCCACATGTGTTGGGCTTGGCACTTGTAAGGGCTGTCATCGTCTTGAAACTCGGCCCGGAAGTGACTCATATTGTCGACCCTTGGTATAATCTGCTTCCTACCTGCCTGTCTCATGACTCGGAGAGGGACATAAGGATAAGTTCCCCTCAAACCGATGAGTAAAAGAAATGGTGCATCCCTAGATCGAGAAATGAACTCTTCAGTAGGGAACCATTTGAACATCCATTGTACTTGGTCCTCTTTCAATTTTTTGAACAACTCTACCCATCCATTGGCATCTTCTGGTTGAGCAAACATATTGGGTATATAGTTAATTCGCCTTGGCTGATGGAAGGCGATATGATCATCCCAATCCCTACGTTGGATCTTTTGTCCATACTCACCCTTTTGGAGGTGCTCCATAAGCCAGAGTTGGAGTAATAAGTTGCTACCCTCAAAGTTCTTGGCTCCCTGCTGACACTTATCTCTACAATAATCATGGGCACTATGCTAAATGGCTGCCCGCCAATTCCTTTATTAAAGTCTTGGTGACCATGGCTAGTCTGGTATGGATCCTAGCCTTCTTCATAGGAAATACTATCATCCCCAAGAAGCAGAACATAAAGACAAAGACCCTTCGGTGGATATGCCCCAATAATGTGAGGGTGAACTCCTCAGGGTAAGTACGATAAGATTTGCTGTGAAGGTATCATTCATACAAATATTCAAAGGGAATGTATGACTCCTTCAGTCAAGTTAAATCCGGATTCTTCTTTAGACCCATCATCTTGAGAAAACCTCGACCCTTGTAGTTTTCTGGCATCAGCAGACCCGGAGTTTCCCATGGTATACCAGCTAGTCCTCATTTCCTCTAGTATGGGTGTCATCTCAATCTCCCCGAAGCGAAACACAAACCTATCAAAATCCCAGAACAGGGTAGTACATTCAATAATTTTGTTGTTGGGTTGGATTTCCAGAAGATAAGGTAAATTTCCCAAGTATTTTCAGACAAGGGTCTGACTACTGGAATGAAGATCTTCCCACCAGTTTAACAATTTCGGGTGGATGTTGGTGACCATGCCAAATCTGGGGACTTCGTGCCTCATTTTCTGCAAAACAAAAGTGTTATGCCCTTACCCCCGTCAGACTCGACTATTTAAATATCAATAATTGGTATAAGCAGCATTTAGTTCTCCAAATAAATGCAAAGACGTGGTAGTGTCTGTTTGGGTTCCAAGGAAATCCGATGGACTTTGGACAAGGCTTATCTTAAAGAGTCATTATGCGGATAGCATAACTGACTCGGCTAGGTTTTGACAGTGATGCATGCATAAATAAACAGAGTAGGGTTTCTATGGGATATTAGACTGGTACCCTTGAGAGGACAACTCAAGAGGGAAAAGCACGGAACTGTCGACTACATCGTTGATTGACTGGTTTTACCGCAAATACGCCTTTTCCAAATTTAGGGGGTAATGATATCGGAAGGGCGCAACCACACATTATAAGCGTTGCTATGGTATTTTGTTAGGCACGAGTGGAATATGATATTGAATATGCAGTTACAAGTTGTCATGTATTTGCACGTTCATAAAGTAATGATTACAATAATTCCTCATAATTACAACAGTATTAAAGGAAAGCGGTAAAAGAAAGCATTAGGAGAAATAAAGAAAAGAAACAAAGAGCCAAGTCAGTTTCGTAGTAGAAGAAGAGATAAAGACATTAAACAAAGGCAATAAAGAAGCAGTAAAGTCACAAGTAAATGAAATGGTAAAAGCCTAAAGAATTCCCCAGCAGAGTCGTCATGCTGTCGATGCCCCTTTGTTCTCGCGAAATCGGGTTTATGACATTTTGGGAGGACAACTCGTTCCCTCTTGGGAATTGGGTTTTTTTGAATTTTGAAGAGTCGCCACCTAATTATTAAGTGCATTAGGACACTAAGAATGAATTTTTATTTAGAAAACCAGAGATTGGGTAAGGGCTTGAAATTATCTCGAGGGGAAGGTGTTAGGAACCCCTCAAGATCCACTAGTGTGGTTCCCGGCCATGCTACAATTGTGACTTTAAATACAAACAACAAGTAAACAAGCAAGCATTGTAAATACTAGATAGCTTTCACATAATGGTTGCAAACAACCGAAGTACAAGAAGTTAAAGAATGCTAAAATTTGGAAGAAAGCAGTTTTAGAATTCTAAGAAAAACACACAAGTAAAGGGGAAGGGGTTCGCACATGATTAGTGTAAGTAATCAGAAAAGAGGTGAAAGAAGCGGAAGTTTTGGGAAGAAAAAAAACAGTACTGAAATTTAAACAAGTAAAAGAGATGTTTTTTACATAATTGGTGCGAGTAATTGAAGTAAAAGAAAAGTTAAAGAAACTGAAAATTAAACAGCTTTTAAAATTCCGAAAAAAGTAAACAAGTAAAGGAAAGGGGGTCCTAAGTTTATAAATAACATGGATCACCCCAGACAACACCGGGTAACCATTTATACACGTGGTGTTATAGCGTGGTCATCATGTCCATGTCTACCCTTACCCACCCCGTTAAGGTATTAAATCGCGGAATGTTCTCGTTACTTATTGTATGCTATTACCTGTCCTAATCCTATCAGCCCCAGAGGTATTATGGACTACTAGTCCTAAAGAGAAGGGGAGAATTGACTTTTAAAGTTTAAAAGGAGAAAAGTCAAATGCGACAGTCAAAACATATATGACAAGTATGGGGAAGCACATAAACAAATAAGGCTCAAGCAAACCTCCTTAAAACAAAGAGAAACATATAGTTTTAGCATGTCTTTCAGATACTGATTAGGTCTTAATTAAACTTAAAACGTTAAGGCAGACTGATTTATCACATATTTTCAGATAAGAAGTCTGAATTAGGCCTACCCCTGGTTGTAATTATCAAAGACTGATGCAGTTAATCAATTACCTAATGGCTTGCCTAGGTGACACCTATAGGCATGATATCTAATAATGTGGAAGTATACTGATTTAAAGAGGGCTTGCTAATTGTAAAAAAAACATAAGTTCCGCAGATACTGAGTAACGTTACTACTGATTTTAGACTTGTAGATGCTTCAGATTCAGTTGATTACCCCTATAGATATATGCTTTCTAAGTGTAATTGGTTTTAAAACGTTTATTGAAATGCAAGAGTCCTATAGGCATGATATCTAGAATGCAATTCGTTATTTAAACCTATAAATAGTTTGCCTAGTGATAGATGTTTATGCAGAATTTAATAGATCCTATAGATAGGTTATATATATGATGCAAGAGTGCGGAAGCACATAGTCATGGCATCTATATGACTGCAGAACCTTAAAGACATGGTTTCTATATATGCAGAAGTGCAGAAACCTGAAGGCATGATTTCTATATGAATGCAGAACCTTAAAGACATGATTTCTATATATACAGAAGTGCAGAAACTTGTAGGCATGATTTCTATATGAATGCAGAACCTTAAAGACATGATTTCTATATATGCAGAAATGCAGAACTTGTAAATAATAACACCTACGAGCATGATGTCTACCCTTTGCATACATGAGTGACCCTCCCCTTTTTCACTAAAACCCCATAAGTTATTACAAATTATTGCAGAACAGAAAGAATCAAGAAAAAAGGTAAAATTACATTAGGAATTAAACTACAACGAAGAAGCCTAATTCAGACTCAAAGGTCTAAAATATGAGATGAACCAACTCCAAAGATCAGGATTTCCAAAGCCTTTCTCTTATTTGGGATGTGTCAAAGTTCCCTAAGAGTCTCAGGTGGACTTCGGGCAGTGCTTACACCCCAAATATATTGCAGAATTAAGTATAGTGCAGTGTGGAAGGGCCAGCACTCAAATGTCCAAGTCCAGAGGGAGCTCAGGGTCCCAAAGCAAGGCTCATAGGAGGGGGGCAGAACATAGAATCTAAGAGAGAGTGCAAGTGCATAGAGGGGATTTAGGGAAGGCCATGGCAGGCTGGTGGTCATACCAAACAATTAGGACACACCCCTAGCCAGCCTATTAGCCATATTGTTTGGGAGTTAGGATCCATTAAGGATCAGGTCTAGACATGAGCAGCAATTTGGATACTGCCATGCCTGAACCTTAACTCAAACACATAGCAGGGAGTAAGGGTATGGGGAAATTCACAACAACAGCAGATGCAAAGAGAATAGCATATTCAATACTGAACATAAATAGCAAAGTAGACAAGATTGTAGAAACTGTAAAGTAAACACATAGGGATGAGGTTGAAAACAAAATTAGAACATACCAGTTTCAGGAAATAAGAAGAGAAAAAACAGCAGTAAAGCCCAAATTGCAAACAAACAGCTAGAAAAAACTCATATGAGAATGTGACAGTATTGAAATTGAGAGTGTAAGTGTTGAACTCAAGGTGTCTTAAAGAGTATTGAATTGGAAATGTCAAAGTGCATAAGGTTCGTGCCCATTTATAGTGCAGAAAGCATGTAAGAAAAGGTAAGAAAATAGTTTTGCAATCAATTACATAAGGTCTCCCTTTAGTTAAGGGATTCTGATTTCAAATGGGTGAAGACAATTAAGGAAAGAGTTTGATCAAAATCTTTTCAAAAGTAGCACAAGAAGGGTAAATACATAGAAGTTTATTTAATGCAAAAGATCAGTGGTACACGGTTTGTGAGAATAAGGAAAGGGAATCAATCAAAAAGCCAGTAAAATATCAAAATTACAGGTTTTGTTCGAATTAACCGAGTCAGGAAAAGTGAGGAAAGGGTTTTACTTAAGGAAAATTAATAATAATCAATCAAACCTAAAGAGATTCTAAATCCAATCGTGAGTTGGCGAAACCTTTTGAAAGAATAGTTTCTCATATATAAAGCACACAGGCATGTCAAACAAGAAAGAGTTGCCATGTTAATTAGAAAAGACTAGCCATAGAAAGAGTCATAAGAAAAGAGGTTCAAGTTCAGTTCATAGACTCAGAATGAGTCTGAGAGTCTAGGGTTCCAAAGTAGAACCCTAGTCCAAGCACAAAATTAAACTTGCCAAAAAGCCCCAAATCCTAGGGTTTTAACTCGAATCAGATACAGAGATGAGAAGGAAAGCTATTGAAACAGACTCAGAGGTCTGTTTCAGAGCCTCATGAGGAAACACACAGATATAATTGCAGGTTTGAAGCAACAGAGTGAAAAGGTTGGTTTAAAAGCATAAAGAACATGTTTTAAGAGAAGCTCGGAACTTAACCAAGTTCGGAAGAGAAAAAGGGTGATATAAACTTAAGAAATAGTAGATGAAACGTGTTTG
The DNA here is from genome assembly GCA_026770625.1 of Nicotiana glauca. Classification (NCBI taxonomy): domain Eukaryota; kingdom Viridiplantae; phylum Streptophyta; class Magnoliopsida; order Solanales; family Solanaceae; genus Nicotiana; species Nicotiana glauca. The sequence goes on from MU668217.1 coordinate 84,428, forward strand.
GAAAGAACTCGAACAAAGTCCAGTAAAGCAAACAAAATTTAAGAACTCAGCAGGAAACACATACAGTAGAAGAATACTGAAAAGTATAGCAAGGAACATGTAGGAAAACATAACAAAGATTAACATGCGAGCCTAATCTAGAAATGCAGTAGAATACAAAGTACGGAAGAGTCATGTATAGTAGAAAGAAAAGCAGAAGAACAACACATGCGTGGTAAAACATAGTATAGGCAAACACACATAAAGAAAAGAAAAAGGAAGAATCAGAAAGACGTTTTGAAACCCTAAATCGAAGAGAAGCAATTTTGAAAGAAAAGTTTGGGGAAAACACTTTAAAAGTCCAGTAGAACACAGATATAGCATAGATCTAAGAAAACAAACAGAGAAAAATATCGAATAGCTTAGGGTTTTGGAGAAACCCTAGAAAGGAGAAAGGCTTGGAAGAACGTCCGATCTTGAGTCGGATGAGTTAGAATGAGGCTCCTAATGCTTTGGATACGCCGGAGCAAGGCCGGAAAGGCCATAGAACCATATATCTGAGAAGATCTGAAAGAAAACCATCGAGGTCAGACCTCGAAACTTCGAACACCCATGGTCTATTGGTGGAGGGGGGTGAGTACAGGCCATCCATGGCCTGAGAAGCCATGGATTCAGGTGAAAGTGTGGTTGAAAAGGGTAGAAGATGACTAGGGTTCCGAAGAACCTTCGAGAGAGTTTGAGAGACGAAGGGATTCAAAGACGGCTGATTAGGTGAAAGTGATTAGGGTTAGGGGTGTTCGAGAATTTAAAAAGGAAAGGGGGAATTATGGCCATTGATCAAAATGATCAAAGGGGAGTCGGGCGGGTTTTTTAATTGGGTCATGGGCGGGTAAATTTAGGATTTGGGTCCGGTCTGTTTGAAATTGAGATTGGGGTTTAATCAGGGGTCAATTTGAGGGCTAAAATTGAAATGTAAATAGGCTGTAATTGCAACGAAATGGGGCTAAATGTTAAATAGCCAGTTTTCCTTTTTATTTTATAAAAAAATTGTAAAAATAATTTTGAAATTATATTAAAAGTACTGAATCAGTAAATAATATATAAATATTAATTTAAAAATATTGAAACCAATTTTATAATTATAAAATGCTATTAAATTTTAAAGTAGGCTAAAATTACAATTATATGCAATTTAGTCTTTAAATACCAAATAAATTCGTAAAAAATATGCAAAAATTATCTTAACTATATTTTGTATAAATATGGGGAATAAAATAAAATTTTCACCAAGATGGGTATTTTTGGAATAATTATTTATTTTTGTACTGCTAAAATGGACAATAAATTGATTTTAAAAATCATAAAAAATTAGGAAAAATGCCAAAATACTTGGGCATGCTTATATATGCATATACATACTATTTTGAAAGTATTTTGTGTATAAAAATACATAGGAAAAAATTGGTGATCAACAAGTACCAAGAGGGTTTTAAGGCTTAGAAGCTAAACGAATTGAAGAAAATAAGTTTTGTCGAAAGTCGATAAGTTGGAATGTTATAACATGTACTTTTGGGGTGAGACTAGAGTGCTTAATATTATAAAGAGATTATTTTATGAGTTATTTCAGTCGTATGATAGTCATGTGTTATTAAGTCAAGCGAGTTGTGGAACAAAAGTTGAAAAAGGTCATCACAAATTTCATTCATAAATGTGTTGAAACTTATGTCAATGTAGCTAATCTTTTCTCCAATCATACTTAGAATTATGGGATAACGTACCTACAAATTTGAGTATCTATAAGTATAGTTTCTAATGCATTTAACCGTTCGTCAATATGACATCGGAGTAGAGAGATATTCGCCTTTTTGCAAAACTGCGCAAGCAGCTCATATGGGACCCACAAAGTCGGTGTAAAACTTCAGCTTGTGTTTAGGTCAATTATATATCGTTTTAACTCATTTTTCTCGTGCAAAACAGTTCCTAAACCCTCCTAAATTCTCTCCAAGGGTTCTTCCATGAATCTAGGGTGAAAACCTAAGATTAAAACATGAATCCAATGCTAGAAATCCTGTGGTGCTTGCTGGATCGTAGTTCTTCATCTTGTGGCTATTTTCGAGGGTTTTTCAAAGGTAAGTTACCTCATATTTCGTGTTGTTCCTTATTATTAAGCTAATAATAAGTCCCTCCTTCATATATGTTAGAGTTTCAAGATGAAATACAAGTGTTTACACACCAACTTGAACACAAAAGTTGATTTAAGAAGAGAATACAACTCCTATAGTGTTGTGTGTGATTGAGGGTTGTTGTGAGCTTCAACAGCTGGGGATTTCAAGTTTATCTACTGCCTAAGGTAATTAAATTATGTTCTTGGTTATTCTTAAGGTTAATCATTGTCACACCTCTTTTTTACGGCGCTTACACCCCTGCGAAGGGTATAAATAAAAAGAGTTTTTCCAATTAAAGG
>MU668218.1:3032-15174 GCA_026770625.1 Nicotiana glauca
TTTGTATTAATCAACATTCTTAGGTAGAGTTTAAGTTCTATGCACTAATATTGTAAAAAATATTTGAACAATCAGGTCAATTATAAGATAATAATATTAATTGATAACCTAGTAAAAATTGTACTCTAATTTACTATTAGAGGCAGGAGCGAAACTATGTTGGCCCAAGGGTGGTCAAGTGAACATCCTTCGCCGAAAAATTATACTATATATGTTAAGGTAAAATATTACTTGTTATTGATTAAAATATAGGAATTTTTATATTCCTATCCCACCTAGGAAACCTTTTTACCCTACATGTTTAAGGTTTGAGTAAATTACATTTAGTATACCAAATTACCATTTCTATATCATAACTAATTAAGGTTATAATTAATGAGATATTTTCTACTCCTTAATTAAAGCATTTCTATTTTTTTCAATACTAATCCCTCACTTTCTCTCTCCTAACCCCTCATCCCCTTACCCCCACGTTCCATTGATGCTTCTGTTCTTCATGTAAATTCAACATGAGAAAATGTGGGAACATATTTGTTTCTATGTCAATGGACTTGATTAATTAATTGAAAATGCAAATCTTGACCTCCCCTGCAAGGGTAATTGATAACTACATATTCCTGAGGTTGTATTTTCTTTTGTGAAATTCTTTCTAGGTTCTCAAGTTTGAATTTCTAATAGAAAAAAATAATATCAGTATTCAAGTGGTTGGATGAGCGGCTATCTTTTTTCTAACAGTTAATCTCCAAGTTAGATTTTGAGACAAACTCTTTGCTTTTCCAAATATAATTGTAGTTATTTTGTAGATATTTTTGTAGTTATATTGTCGTTAGCTTTTAAATTTTGTAGTCATCCATTTTAGGATGTCAGACATTGTAGTTAAATTGTACTATAACTGTTGCAATTTGTAGAATCTTTGTAGATAATTTATTTAAAGACAACATTTTGAAATCAACAATTTCTAATCATAGATTGTAGTTTATTTTGTCGTATAAATGTAGTAACTTTGTAGATAATTTTGAAAATAAAATTGCTTTATTCTTTCATTAAACTGATTTGTAGTTTAATTGTAGGTAAATGTAGCAATTTTGTAGATAATATCGTAAAACCATAATTCTATGCAATTTCGAACTATACAAACCTGCACTTATGTTATCGTTGGTGATTGCCAATTCCATATTGAATTCTACAATTTGAATTCAGTTTGTTGAAGCTGTTCATAGTTTGTTGAAGTTGTTCGTACTTTTTTTAAAAAAAAATTTGAATTTTAGTTTAAGATTAAATTACGCAGATGCGAAATCTCCTTTTCGTTTCAAAACTTGAATTTAATGTAGAATAAATCAATACAAAGGTTCTTTCCTGATTTTTTCGCACGTTGTTAAGGGAAGATTCTGCATTTTTACATTTGAATTTAATCTAGAATCAATCAATCCCAAGATTTTTTCCTGATTTTTAGCACGTTTTAAGGGAATATTCTGCCCTTTTAATACCTAATAAACGAATGGTACAAAAATTGTAGGAAAAATATGGACTAGGAGGATAATTTAGATATTATGTACATATTTGGTAATATAGTTTCATATATGGTATAGATAGGAAAAAACCTCTAAAATATAAATTTTGAATGCCCTTACATAGCCCAGTGGCAAAGGGTCCTTATTAAATTTCCTGGCTTCATCGCTTATTAGAGGTAACATAAAATTTCATTCACAATGTTAGTGTATATATAACTAAAATCATTTTACTTGTTTTTTTGCTGCATTGCAGGAAATGAAGTTTTATGCTACGAGAGTCCACAACCATCATTGGGAATTCATCGCTTTGTTTTCGTGTTGTTTAGACAATTGGGTCGCGAAATTGTATTTGCACCAGGTTGGCGTCAGAATTTCAACACAAAAAACTTTGCAGAACTTTACAATCTTGGTTTGCCTGTTGCTGCTGTTTACTTCAATTGCCATAGGGAGAGTGGTACTGGTGGCCGCCGAGCATAATTAAAGATATCAATTACTTATATATATAGTAAATAAAGCTTTAATGTTTTTAATAAAGTCGGGAAATCTTACTAAATGTTTTCCAGAAATATCTGCACTTTGTTTGATATATAATTTATACTCCATCTACTATTGGTTAACATATGATATATAATTGTATTACTTTAAATATAAGGTTTGATGTTACCTATTAGCATTGGCGGATCTATATACAATATTTGGGTGCTTCAGCACCCATTAACCATAGCACAATGTATGCATAATTCTGTAGAAAACTTGAGGCATTTGATATAAAAAGCCAGAAAGCACCCGGTAAACAAAAATGTTGATGGGTGCTTTGGTCAGAGAAGGGTATTAGCTTTTTTTGATGTGAGGTGACATGAGGTCGAACCTGCAGTCAAACATTTTCGTTTTTTGCTTTCTTCCTTTTACCTTAGTTAGGTTTTTATTTTATTTTATCCAATAGTTACTTCTTTTTACCCAATACTACTTTTCCCTTAAATTTTGTTTTACCTTCCCTTTTAAATATTTTATTTCATATTTTACCTAATAATTCTTTATAGCATAGCAAAGAAAGAAAGAAGCTCCAAAGTTCGACCCTTTCTAAAAACGAATAGTTCCTCTAGAGTGGCAAAATTCATCTAGATAATTTTTTGTGGTTGCATTTTTTGTTATATGTGTCACATAATATTAACACGAGTTCTTTTATTAACATTTTATGATTGTCATGTTCAAATAATTGTGCACTTTATACTTATGATTGGTAGTAACTATACGTCAAAAAAAGTTAAGCACCCACGAATAGAAAATCTTGGATCCGCCACTGAGTTAAACTGAGGAGGACGATGAAGATTCATATTGTGCTCTGTGTAAACCAAAATTTCACAGGTATTAGAATTGTAACCTTTTTTTGTTTTTCTTTCCTTTCCTTTCACTATTTAACAAATCTCATATTGTGTTGTTTAGTGTTTTGTTCTTGTGATGTGAAATTCCTTGCACTAAATTAATTGGGCTATAATTTCCATTTGTTCAGTCCTTGGGGTTGAAATTTTATTTTGATTTTGATTTCAGCAAATTACTTGACATGACGGGGTACCCGACTAGCAAATATGTTGATAATTTCAACTTTTATCTACGGGGTCGAAGCACTTTCTCTGCTAATAAGGATATAAAATTTTGATAGTAAGTTTGGATGCGGCAAGATTATTTTTTTTCTTTCCAAAATTATTTTGGTATAATTTTTCTTCTTTTACTTTATTTTTAAACCTCTTGTGAATTGAATTACTATTACATGCCTCATCGCCCCATTCCTGAAGAACTGACAAGTTAATTTTTATCATAAAGAATCATTTGTGAAATGTTTACTAATTTTTACCATCTGATTCAGATTCCATATTTTATTACTGATCCAAGATTTTATACTATATGTTTTGTCTATTTTATGATATTATGTACGTTTGGTGTAAGTTGAAAAGGTAAAATCTTGGACGGGAGGATAAGAGTTTTTTCTTTTGAAGAATACAGAGTTTGAGGTAAAAATTATTTCTTTTATATATTTTATAATAAAATATTCTGTTATTATATTTAAATATGTATTTTAATTCTTTTTATATTTGTTTATAGCTATTTTTTTAATTTTCATAATATAAAATTAATCTTTTTTTATATCCACTAAATTTATAAAAAGAGTTGTTCGACTGCGCGAAGCGCGGGCAAATTAACTAGTCTTGAAATAATTTAAGCTTCTAATAACTTTATAATGTATACTTTAGAGTTTAAATCTTTATACATTTGGTTTGGTTAAGAATTTATTAAGAACGTGTTAGTTTTTAAATATTTAATTAGTAAAATTTAATTAAATTTTGAGTGTTTAGATTTGAATAATTTTCTAATCTTTTATATGTAACATTAAAAAAAATAATTTTTGGATATTTTTTTTATAACACCCAAAATATATTTAAACATCAAGTGTTGTTATAGGTATATAACAATCATTCACTATAAAACAATGAACTTTGTCAATTTTCCTGGGTATGGATCTCCAAGTTCATCTTTTCTTAGATAACCTTTTCCAAGAATTGTATATATATATTTGCTATAGTATCGTTAAAAGTTAATATTATTTTTACCAAAAAAAGAATATTATTTTGACGAGATATTGGACCATCACATGATTGCAAAATACAAGTGGTTCATAACGTAGAACATTGACTGCTGGATTCCTAGATAAATATGCAAAGTTGTAATGGGGAATCCATTGCAAAAGTATGAGAACGGTATATTTGTGGGTATGTTTCACTACTAATGTAAAAGTTTCGAATGAGAATTTTCTGTCTCTTGTGAAGAATGCTACTTCAATATGGTCCATAATTATGATATTTTCAAACCGATATATTCTTAGATTATTAGGACTAGGTTTACAATAGAATCAATGTCGTTTTCTTGTCTATGACAGCTGAAATTTGTTAGTTGTTTAAGAACTTTAATTTTTATACACTAATTTATATAAAAAAATTATATTATTAGGTATCTTAAAAGATAACTATAAATAATTTTCCATAATAAGTGAGATTAGCAGTATGAAGAACAAGATACCTGCTAAACTAGTTAATTAAAATACACTAAGGGGTCGTTTGATAGGATAAATTAAGAAAAATAATACATGTATTAGTTTTGCTATTATTAATCCCCTTTATGTTTTCGAACTATGTATAACTAACTTATTTTAGTTATACATCATATTCAATACTATTCTTATACATAGCAAACTATGCATTAGCAATATCAACTATGTAAGTAGTTGGAAGTTCCTTAGTTGCTCACCGATAGTTTTAGTAATACGCATGTCCCTTCGTATTTTCAAATCTTAATTGCATTATCTGGTTTTTTTTCCTCAAGTATTATATTCTCTGTTATTATTATTTGGTAATACTTATCCTTTCTATCTCCTTTTTTTTCTCTCTTGCTTTCTTGCTTTAATTTCCCCCCCCCCCTCCTCCTTCTTCTTCTCCTTCTTCTTCTTTCCGAGCCGAAGGCCTATTGGAAACAGCCACTACTAGAAATTCATCAAAAACCGACCAAGAAAAACCGATCAACTTTGGTCGGTCAAAAAATCAGCCAAAAAATCGACCAAATTTGGTCGGTTTTTCAAAATATTTTATTTTTACGAAATCGACCAACTTTGGTTAGTTTTCTTTGGCACAAAAATGCAGGAAACTACTTTTGGGTCTCGAAATTTTTTTTTTTTCAAAAAACCGACCAATTTTGGTCTGTTTTCAATTAAAAAATAAAATTTAATATTAATAAACCGACCAACCTTTTATCGGTAAATTCGGCCGGTCGTTTTAAAAAACCAACCAACTTTGGTTGGTAATTTTATTTTGTAATAAAACCGATCAATTTTGGTCGGTTATTTTCGTGCGAAAATACAATTAAAGAGAATAAATTAAAAAAACAATCTTAAAACAAAATGCATCGATGGTCTAGTGCTAGAATAGTATCCTGCCACAGTACACACCCCCGGTTCGATTCTCAGATGGTGAATCTTTTAATTACATAATTAAAATACCGACCAACTTTGGTCGGTTTTTTTACAATATTTTTTTTTGAATTTAATTGACCGACCAATATTGGTCGATAATTTCCAACCAACTTTGATCGGTATTCTTTTTCGACCGTTAAAAATATCGTCCACACATAAATATTCACGTTTTGGTCGGTAATTGGCCATAACCGACTAACTTTGGTCTGTTTTTGGCGGATTTCTAGTAGTGAGCCTCACTACCTTCATTATGTAGGGGTAAGGTTTGTGTACGGACTAACTTCCCCAGACCCCACCTGTTGGGAATATATTGGGTATGTTATTGTTGTTGTTGCTGTTGTTGATAAGCATGTGTAAAGATATAGTTATCCTTTCAAAACCTTTAATACACCAAATCAAATGGCCGATAAGAAATAATCTCAGTATAGCTAATTCCATCATAATTACTCTTTGTGTTACTAATTCTAGTATTACCATACACTCTATTCAATATTATTCTTATACGTTCTACCAGACGATATGTAATAGTGTAAAATATTTTACGCAATCAATATATATAAGTCAAATCATAAAATAATACATTGAGTTGTAGCGCTTACGAAAAGCTTCTATTCTTAACCAAAATACTTTTTTTTTTCTTTCCTATAAAGATTTTATTGATTGTGTCGTACAAGATGTGAAAACTGTATATTCTCCAATAACAATTTGAGAAAATTCGTGAAAAGCAGATAATTCCTAAACAAAGAGCACTCACTAAATCTTTGTGGTTGCTGGATAGTACCAACCAGTCCATGGTCCATTGAAAGCATATATAGTTTAGGAGCTTTTCGTTTTCAAGTAAATTTACAATAATAATTAGATTTACAATCACATATTTATAAATATTTAATGAACTTCTTAATATATAAATAAAATTTAAATAAAATCTACAGGTTTCCATGAAATGTATGTATATTATTTCATGAGGTATTACAAGATGTGGAATAGGAATATATGTGTTAGCTATAGATAGAAAAAATTAATTAAATAAAGGAATTCAAACAATTAGTCCCTATATAATAATTCTTTCATTATTGTTCACCGCATAAAAAAATTTCTTGCATAATTAGTCCGTAAATCAAATGATCCCTTAGTTAACAAGAAGAAGTCTACTAATTTTTTTTTTTTCAACTTCTATCGATTTGATTTAAGCAACTCCTCCTTTATCACACATAAGAATGTGGCGGTATATGGTTGGAATGTCTCCACCTTTATTTAGAATTTTCGATATTCCTATTTCGTGAATGGAGAATCTTTTATTAGGGAGTATTTTGCCTCTTCAGTACGATCTAATTGATGCAAAACTAAATTAATTGGATCAATGAATTCAGATGCGGATTTATGATTTTAATTTGATGGATTCGACTTTTTTAGTACTAAACTCATTATACTTTTAAAATTATGAATTCAGATATTATATTTGTCGAAATTTTTATGGGTTTTTATATAAGAATTTATATTTTGCGTCAAACATACTGGATTTGAATGCACCTGATGCCAAAACACTTAAATGTGCCCTTGTATATTTTACTGTTCTGCAATTCGTAACCTTATCTTTTTCTCAATAGAAAACATTAAAACGCAAATAGTTAGCCCAAAATCATTCAACACTCAATGTTCTACCTAAATAAAATTTAGCACTTAAGAATATGGCTTAACCGTCAATAATGAGAAATTATTGAGAGTCCAAATCCTAGCAAAAATAAAAATTGGTAGGTGATTACTCTCCTTGTGCCTAAACTTGACGGATAGAGTTACTCGATTAGTGTCCGTGTTGATTGGTGACATATAATAAGTATCTAGTAATAATCAGGGCTGCCTTTTGGGTAAAGCTACTCAAGCCCAGCTTTAGGCCCCCAATTTTAGGGCCCCCACCTTTTATCCTACAATTATTTTAAATTAATATTTTTACTCATATTAGATATCTTGGTAAAAACTAGAAAGGAAAGATATTTTTGTTTCTTATAAGGACACTAACGTGTAAATGCAAAAAAAAAAGCAACTGAAAAATGGATTGCTAAAAATATTTTTTCTCTCTCTAAAACATAACACAACGGCTATTCTTAAAATCCCGTCCCTCTCACGCGCCACCAGATGGAACCACCAGACGGCGCCGCTCCGGCGCGTCTGAGTGGTCAACCTACTCCTTCTAACATGGCGATCTAACCCTCAGATCCAATTGATACAAAATTAGCTTATGCAATCAAAGTCATCTCCTCATCGACTGCCCTGAATCCTTCAAACTGCCATGGCAGGAAGGCTGTAACTGCGACTCACACAACACACAACGGCATGCCGGTGGTTCTATTTAAAGCAATGGATTATTATGGTGTTATGGCTGAGGAGTGCAAACTCACAATTGTAGGGAGATTCCTCAAGTCAAGGCCCCAAATTGACAAAATTAGGTCAAAATTCAAGGAATTAATATCGATTAAGGGCTCTGTCAAGATTGGGGTCTATGATATGTATAATGTGTTTCTAGATTTCACTAATGAAGATGACTTTAATCTCGTCTGGTTTAGAAGAGTTATTGAGATTGAAGGCCAGCAAATGTGGCTCCAAAAGTGGTCGACGGATTTCAAGCTGGAGGAAGATTTGCCGATTGCTCCGATATGGGTCCTCCTCCCCGGACTTCCTTTTCATATGCATACTTGAAATTATGTTAAACAAGTGGTGAGTGCAATTGGTACTCCCCTTGAAATGGACTTAGTGACTAAGGGAAGAACAAGGCCTAGTATGGCCAAAGTAAGAGTTGAAATCGACTTGATGAAAGACCAACCGAAATTTGTCTATGTTGGTCAAACATATGACAATGCACCTTAAAAAGGCTTTGTGCAAAAAATAGAATATGAGGGTGTACCTAAATATTGTAAGTTCTGTCGGAAATTGGGACATAATTTGATTAATTGTAGAGTTTTAGAGAGGAAAAAAGCTGCTGAAAAGAGGGAGTTAGAGACCAAAAAGGCCGCTGAAAATCAGAATGAGGATAATAGGGGAATTGTTGATCAAAATTTGGAAGTTGATACTGCTCTTAACAAGGGAATTGTTGATCGAAATACAGAAAATGGGGCTGAACATGCTGGTAAACAGAGTGAACATGCTGAAAATCATAATGTGGCTACACAAATTGATCAAAACATGAAATTGTTAAATAGAGGAATGGTTACTGTTGCTGATAAACATCCTGATTAAAACATGAAGTTGTCAAATAGAGGAATTGCTATAGCTGCTACTACAGAAATTGATCAAAACAGAGGGGCCGAATCTGCTGAATCTGCCTCCAACAGAAAAGCTGCTAAACAAATTGATCAAAAAAAAGGGAATGAACCGGCTGAATCTGCTACTGCTGTGAACACTAGACAGATTGAAAACAGAACCACTCCAAGGCAGAAGAGTGAATTTGGTTCTGATAATTACCTCCAACAGCCATCAAGCAACATAAGGGAGAGATATAGGAAAAAATCCAAAAAAAGAAAGCAGGGAAAACTTCCGAAGAAAAAAGCCAAAGTATTTTTCAAACCAATGCTCTATTTATCTGATGACCCTAGCAGGAGGAAGAATCATAATAAAGAGTTAAGTTTGGCCCTTCAAAACCTGAAACAGAACAGTACCATTGAAAATACTATGAATGCTAAAGGGCAGCCTAAGGAAGATGAGCATAGAAATCAAGATAAGGCACCCAGTGATCATGTTAAGGTTGTTAACGACCAAACCAAGGTTGTCAGAGAGCAATTGTCTTCGAGAACTAAGCTACATAGGGATATGCAGGAGGATACTGAGAATAGAGTTACAAAAGTTGATATGCAGGAGTCCATCCGAGAAAATGTTAGTCAGAATGTGAAGGGGGATACTGAAAACAAAAAAATGCATAAAAGTGCCTTAAACATAAGTGATTATGTCAATGAATCTACTAGCGTGCCTTCTGAAATTCGAAATCTTCCTGGGATAGAGATGGTAGTTGATCTCAATATGGAATCCAAATCAAAACAACAAAGATATGTGACTAGTCAACAAATAGAGGTGACATCTCCTAATAGGGTGATAGTAATGGTTCCCGAAGACCAAATACAAACTGATTCAAAGGATGAGTCTTTCCAAATTGTATGCTCCAAAGAAAAGAAAAGGAAAATAGGGAAAAAGAAAAAAAGCAAAGATACTACACCTCCTGAAGGGGGACACTCATGTTAGCCTGAACGATTTCCATGATAAATGCCATTTTTTGGAACATTAGGGGTGTGAATACCAAAAAAGCCTTACCAAGGCTAAAAAAATTGATCTCTATCTATAAAGTGGAAGTAGTTGCTATTATGGAACCTTTTGTTAGTACTAGTCAAATAGAAAGGTGCAGGAGGTTCTTTGGTTATCAACACTGTATTTCTAGTTCAAATGGTCATATTTGGATTTGTGGTCAGGCAACAACATGACTACTATACTGAGCAGCCATGATCAACAACTTACTATCAAATTGCATTATGGGGCTGTCAATAGTGATCTCTACATCACTGCAGTATATGCTAAATGTACTCCTGAAGAAAGGAGAGAGCTATGGAATAGTCTTGAGTTAACCAATCTTCATGTGAACGGTCCATGGTACATTGGAGGTGATTTCAATGTTATTCTGGATCCCGATGAGAAAAAAGGCGGCAGACCTCACAGAATGAACAAAAGTCTAGAATTCAGCAATTACATGGATAACTGTGGTATGATGGACTTGGGTTTTGTTGGTCCAAAATACACATGGTGTAACAATTGGGAGCCAAGAAGAAGAATATGGAAGATATTGGATAGAGTTTTTATCAATGATGATTGGTCCCAAATCTTTCAAAATAATACTGTAAACCACTTGCCTAGAATTGGTTCTGACCATAGACCTATTCTAATTCAATGCAAGGACACTAATCAGCAGGGGCCTAGATACTTCAAGTTTTTAAATTTTTGGACTAATCAACCAACTTTTTTGCAGGTAGTTGAAAAAGTTTGGAAAAATCGTGTCAACGGAAATCCTCTGTGGAGACTTCAACAAAAGCTTAAAATGTTGAGCAGAAGACTGACTCAATGGTCCAGAGATGACATTGGCAATGTTTTCAACTAGGTTCAATACCGGGAAGATAAAATGAAAGACCTTGAACAGATGGATATTATGAACAACAATGATACAACCAGAACTGAACTGAACAAAGGACAAGCTGGGTACATTAGATGGATGGGGATGCAGGATGACATCCTCAAACAGAAAGCTAGGATGAACTGGTTTGAAGAAGGAGATGCTAACACTAAATATTTCCATAGCACCATCAGAAGGAGAAGGAGAAGGCTGCAAATTCTTAAAATCAAAGACCATAGAGGCCACTGGATTGAGGGGGATGTTAATATCGGCAAGGCAGTTGTCCATCACTTTCAACAGTTATTTAACATCAATCATCACTACAATGATCATGACATCATCAACTGTATTCCTCAATGTGTAACAGATGCAGATAATGAAAGTCTCACTGCCATTCCTGACACGGAGGAGATTAGAGATGTTGTCTTCAACATGAGTCCTGACAGTGCAGCAGGGCCGGATGGATATAATGGAAAATTCTTTCAATCCTATTGGTAGGAATGTACATGGACCGGTGGTTTGGATTGGTTCGATTTTGTCGGGTTTTTCGGGTTTTCGGGTTTTTTTGTTTCATGAATATTATTTCAATCTTACTTTGTTAAAATTATAGATAAAGTTTTGATAAGTGAATATATGTTTAGTAATTATGAAAAAAATTGACAAACATATGATCTATTAAAATATTCTAATGGGTATTTTTTTTTAGTAACACATAATAGTTATTTTCTTAGTCGTCTAACAATATTTTTTCATTAATTTACGCTTTCAGAGTTAATACATGAGAGGATCCCAAATATTTCTATATTTTCTAAAGAAAAATCACTATAAACTCTTAAAAATATAAATAAAATTTATATATTTATATGTCGGTTTGGTTCGGATTTTTTTACTCAATATCAAACCAAGTCAAACCAAACCTTGTCGGGTTTTTTAATCGACTTGATTTGGTTTTTCGGTTTGGTGCGATTTTCCGGTTCGATTTGAACACCCCTATTCATAAGTTACTATTCTAAGCTAATTTTTGGATTGCTGTAAGGGCAAGTAATATGGAATTATTTGGACGATCAAGCTGACTGAATATTTTTGGAGCATGGATAAGCACTTAATCATTATTGAAGAAACGGGCTAGCTAATTAATAAAGAAATGGGCCATCAGTAGAATATTTCTTGTTACGTTCCAGATACCTTCAAAACTAGGAGGATATGCACAGATAGCCACTAACGGCTAATGCATTTATTTTAAAACCAGCATTTTAAATGTCTTTAGTCTTTAGCCACTGGTTTAATAAACTATAACTGGTCGGACGAAAATACCCTTCTGCTCATGTCCTTAACTTCAAGACTTCAGGACGACATGTCCTTAACTTTTGAACTTGAAACTCTAAGTTCAGGACTTCAAGGTTACATTTCCTTAACTTTTGAACTTTGAACTCAAACTTCAAGACCAAGCGTCCTTAACTTTTGAACTTG
>MU668224.1:7127-35143 GCA_026770625.1 Nicotiana glauca
AAAAAAAAAGAAAAAAAAAATTATGGTAGCATAAGATCCCATTCCTTAAACATCCTGACAAAAAAAAAACTGAGGATCTCCCTGGCATAACCCAAGGAGTCTTTTCTTTCCAAATCCCGGCATAACCCGAGCATCCCCCCTTGGCATAACCCAAGGGGCTTTTTCTTTCCAAATCCCGGCATAACCCGAGGATCTCCCTGGCATAATCCAAGGGGCTTTTTCTTTCCAAATCCCAGCATAACCCGAGGATCTCTCTGGCATAAACCTAGGAGCTTTTTCTTTCCAAATCCCGGCATAACCCGAGGATCTCCTTGGCATAACCCAAGGAGCTTTTTCTTTCCAAATCCCGGCATAACCCGAGGACCTCCCTGGCATAACCCAAGGAGCTTTTTCTTTACAAATCCCGGCATAACCCGAGGATCTCCCTGGCATAACCCAAAGGAGCATTTTCTTTCCAAATCTCGGCATAACCCGAGGATCCCCCCCGGCATAACCCAAGGGGATTTTTCTTTCCAAATCCCGGCATAACCCGAGGATCTCCATGGCATAACCCTAGGAGCCTTTTCTTTCCAAATCCCGGTATAACTCGAGACCCTTTTCCGGCATAACCTGGTCATTTTTCAGCATAACCTGGATTCATTCACAAGGATACACAATCCTGATTTGACTGCTTAGATAAGTGGCACAACTAACTCACAAAAATTTTCTTAGTGAAAACTGGGGCAGAAAATTTCGTTCGTTTGTTTGTTTTGGTATCTTAAGCAGGTTGACCTCAAGACATAGGGTGCGATATGACCGATGGAATGAGTCTCAATCCAGAATAAAGAAAGGAAGAAAAGAACAAAAAGAAATGAATTCAAATGTGAAGCAAGCAAGGGTGCGGATTGCTCAAAATCTGATTAAAGTCACAAGCTCCGCTGATCCCGTTTTGATCCAATACTGCAGAAAGAAACAAATACCTACAACTTACGAGCATCAAGATTCAGATCAGGGTCCACAACAGAATAAGCTAAGACTCAAGATCAAGTTTCAAGAGAATTATAGATAGAAATCTTGTAACTCATAGTTGATAGGCATGGCTAGCTTATCTTTGATTTTCCTTTTGGTGTAATAAGGAGGTCAGCCAGCAGTAGCAGCGGCAACAGCAGTGACAATCACAGCTCCTGGTAGTCCCAACTACCAAACCTTGCCGAACTACACTGACCTGATTCCTGTTTAGCCCAGGATATGTAGGCAACTGCTGAAGCAGGGTGCGGTCAAAACTTTTCAAAATGCTTCACAACGAAATATTTGAACGGGCAAAAATCGCTCGTATTTGCTCACTTATCTTTGCCCAAAAACTTTTCATGTTTCCGAGCAAAGAGGGGCAGCTGTGAGCACGTGATTTTTGCCCTATATATGAATTATTCCCAAAAAATTCAAACAAAAAAGACATTTCCTTATTTTTTTCAATTTTTGTGAATTTTGGTGTTATTTTCTATTGATTATTTGCATTTTATTTGTGCATGTTAATTCATAAAAATACAAAAATATGCATTTGCATTTAGGATCTAATTTCATATTTTAGGACTAATTAGGGGTTAATTTGTTTTAGAACAAAACGTGAAAAATCACAAAAAATAGTTCACTTTTGCATTTTAATTGTTTTAAATGTAAATTTGTCATGAAATAGTTTTTAAATAATTTTAGAAATTAATTAGCTTAGTTTGGGAAATAAATTAGGTTTCATTTTAATTTTCTACAAAATACATAAAAATACAAAAAAAAAGAATAAAAGAGAGTAATAATTAAAAGAAAGCCAAACAAAAAAAGAGAAAGAAAAGGAGCTTGGGCCATTTTAAAAGCAAAATCTAGGCCCAAGTAAAACTCTCCTTCGCCCGTGCTCAGGCCCAAATGGTGTCCGACCCAGTCCAGTCAAAATACCAAACGACGTTGTTTCTAGGCTTTGATCGTGGCCCTTGATTTTTGATCCAACGGACGGGAGGGTCCTATGTTTATTGGTATATAACTGTCATATTACCCCTACCCCCCTCCCAAGTCATCGTCCCAGAACAGCCCACCGCAGACCCCCATCGCCGCCGGTGGCCCACCTCCAAATCCCGTGAAAAAATCACACCGTAGAACCCTTTTTCCCTCCTCTTTCCAACCCCCAAACCCAGTTTTCTTAGAAACCCACTAGAATTGGTCGAATCTTGGATCAAAAGAAGCTCCGACCATGACACTACTTGGTCCAAACGACACCAAAATAACACCCCAAGACCGTCTTGACCTCCTCTACACAACCCTCACAACGGCTTATCTCGAATCTGGTTGGATGTCGTCGAATCTTAAATAGAATAGTTTCCGACCAAGACGCAAGGTTGTCCAAATTACACCAAACTCACACCCTACCCTCAACTGACTTCCTTCACCCCTAATCCCTAACCCAAACCTATCAAATCCTAGAAAATTAAGTGAATTGCAAATCTAGGGTTTATGCGGATTCAACTTGTTTTGGGGAAATTTTCTTGGTCGAGTGATCTTTACAATAAGTCTTCTTCAGTGTTTTGATTTTATTTTAGTTTATTTTTTCTCCTTCTTCTTCTCCGTTCAATTTGGTTGATTTCTGGAAGCCGTTCGTAGTTAACTCTGATTTCATACTTGTTTGAGTTTAATCCTGTTATATTAGCTTGATTTTTGTTTCTATTCCTTAGTTTAGTTTAGTCCATTGCAGTTAATAATAGGAATTAGGCTTTGATTTATCATTAGTTTAATTAGTTAGCTGGATTAGCTATTTATCGATCATACTTTAATGTCGTTCATAAATAATAGTAGTTATTAATTTGAATGTAGTTGTATTAATGTTATCTTAACTCATGTTTGATTCCTATTTTGATTTTTCCAGGCTTGTTTGTTCTGTTCTTCTTTTTCTGTTTATTTCTTTATTATTGTTTGATGGTTCTATGTTTAGATGTTAGTCTAGTCTATTATATGTTGGCAATTACTCTCGTTTGATTAATAGTTTGCTAGAATATGCATTAGGATTAAGTTGTAGTTTAATTTAGTCTTGATATTCTTAGAGTTGTGAACCTGGTTGGATATAGCTGAATAAATCTTCCTTTTGAGTTAGCTTTAGTTAGATAGGGTAAAGGGATTGGGATCAGTTGGCATTAGTCTATAAATTTCAGACTGGTAGAAGGGTATTTTAGGCATAGAAAAGGGTAGTTTTATTAGGAATAGTAATTTCAAAGTAAAAGCAAGGGTAGTATAGGTTTTGTGTAGCTAAAAGAACACCCTAGGACTTTCTAGAATAGACTTTAGTGTAGATTTCAGAAAAATAAGAGGTACTTACTTGAGTAACAAGTTAGAAAAGAGGGTTAAAATGAAAATAAGAAGGATTAAAGACGAAAACCCAAAAATCTGATTCATCACTTTATTGTTGCCTATAAATTGGCATTCTCATGCCTTGTTGAAGGGTCTTCTTTCCAGCCCAAAAATTCCCACCGAAAACTTTTCTCTTTCTCTAAAATTTCATATTAGCATTTGAATTCGAACATACGAAAACAAAAAAAAATAAATCAAAAAACAGAAAACAAAAAAAAAATTCACTGTTTCATAGCCAGTTTCAGTTGACTTTCAATTTTTGCTCTTGTGATTCTTTAGTTCTATTCTGTATTTGAGTGTTTGGTAGCATCAGGGGAGTTAGAGTTTGTTTTGGGTGATTATCAGTCGTCTATTTTCCATTGCTGAAGAGCTCTATAGTTTCTGATATAATATCAACAACATTCGAGTGTGTTCCAAAAATTTCTGGTGGTTTGTTTGGTTGTGATTTGATTTCAAAACTATTCATGGTTATTTGAGTTAAGTGCTGGCTGTTGATTTCTGCTCGTGGTGATTCCGCTGCTAACTAATTCTGCTTCTTCTTAATTCCTCAAAACCAGGTACACAGTTGTAACCTTGCCAATTTGTAAGCTGAAACATGAAGCATGAATATACATGAAGATTTGAAGCTCATGTTGATTTAGCTTGTATACTGATTCGTACATTAAGATATTTCATTCATTAACCTCACGTAAATATTTGCTGGGCGCGTAATTGGACTGGGGCAAATTGCTGGACTGTTTATTTCTCAATTGATAGGTTTTGAAGCGGTAAAATCGATATAGTGTCAGCATTAGCAAGTATATATCATTTGTTTAGCTTTTATATGTTAAAGTTAGTAAACAACTTGAGTTAGATGTCGATTTGGAGAATTGGCGATGTGCTCTTGTATTAAGTAACCAGAATCTAATCCTGAAATCCTAAATACATGTGTTCAATAATGATGAATCTGAATTAGCTTAAGGATAGATGGTCATATTGTCACATGTTGGTTTCAGAATCATGAATTAAAAATGGTTAGGGAATAATCATCATCTTATTTATCTTTGTTGCCTTGTTCACATTGACTGGATTTGACTTATGTGAATTGGGATTAAAGGATTGGGCCAGTATTGGCCAATTAAAAGTTCAGGCCCAAGGCCTTCTATGTGGATATTGTGACACTCACAAGGTGTCTGAGGCATAAACAAACGAGCAGATCATTGGATCGCCAGTGCTGGGGATTCGACCCCTTGATCCCCAGGCCTTTCGTCCGTTTTGGATTGATGTCAAACCCACCCCACATTTCTACAGATTTATGGTTGATATGCATATTGCGGGTTGGGCCTTTGGGCCAAACAGTAAATTGGTGATTGATCCGTTAATGGTTAATTGGTTGAGTTTGGGTTTTGAGTTAGGTAGCGGGTTCAAATTAAAAGGTTCTTCCTTTTATTTAGGCCCGGACTTGAACTTGAAACTCGAATTCTATTATTAATTAATTAGGATTTTCTTTTATTTTAGAGACAAGTAAATAGAAAAGGCGTAGTCACTTTAGGATTGAACTTTAAATAAAATGTTGAGACGAGCCTCGCCGAATAAAATATACAAATTGTGGGGCCCTCATTCAATTGCTTAATCAAATTTTAGAAACTTGGGATGGGTCGTTTAGCGAATTTCACTGCCTTCCCAAAAGATAATAACGCGTTAGCCACTTTAGACGCGATTTTAATAAAATTACCTTCTTAAACTCGGGTGTGCATTTCATGTGACCCAAATCAAATCCCAAAACGTTGAATAGAGTGTGCTTAGGATTGCGGGTGCATTTCATGTGACGCAGTCCGAAGGCATGCTTTAAACGACGTTCAATTTTCTTTTCAAAAATACATATTGAATAAAAGCGGTAAAAAGTAAAACTTGGCACATAGGTTCTTCATGTAATAAAATCAGATAAATAAGCTAAATGTGACAGTTGAGCGACCGTGCTAGAACCATGGAACCCGGGAATGCTTAATACCTTCTCTCGGGTTAACAGAATTCCTTACTCAGATTTCTGGTTCGCGGACTGTTAGCAGAGTCATCTTTTTTCCTCGGTTCGGGATTCAACCGGTGACTTGGGACACCATTAATCTCCCAAGTGGCGACTCTGAAATCTTAATAATTAAATCCCGTCCCGATTGTCCTTTAATTGGAAAAACTCCTTTTATTATACCCTTCACGAGGTGTAGTAAGTGAAAATGAGGTGTGACAGAGGGAATCAACAAGACAATGTTTCACGGCGGTTGGTGGTCGAGAGAAGTGCGGCTAGAGGTGGTCGGAGAGGCGGTGGATTCATCGGAGATGAAGGAGAGAACCAGAATGTTCTAGAGAGAAGGGAGAGCAAGGGTCAATGTAGAGAGAGAGTGAGAGAGAGAGAGACCGTCTCTGAAATGAGGGGTTTGGGGTGGAGGGGGGGGGTTTTGTTAGATTTAATTTTGGAAATAAAACCTGGGCCGTTGATCTCACTTGATCAACGACTCGGATTAAATCAAGGCTGGACCGGGTCGATTAATTGAAATATGGGTCGGTACAATTGGGTTTAGGACTGGGTAAATTGAGGGCTAAAATTGAAATTTGAATGGGCTATAATTGCAATGAAATGAGGCTAAATGTTAAATAGCCAGTTTTCCCCTTTTTATTTTGTATAAAATAGTTAAAATGATTTTTAAAATAAATTAAAAGCACTGAGCTAATTAATAATGTATAAGTATTAATTTAAAAAATACTGGAAATAATTTGATAATTATGAAATGCTGTTAATTGTAAAATAGGCTATATTTGTAATTACATGCAATTTAGCTTTTAAATATCAAATAAATTTGTAAAAAATATGCAAAAAAATCAACTTAATTTTATTTTGGTGTAAATATGAGAATAAAATAAGTTATTCACTAAAAATAATAATTTTGGAAATAATTATTGAATTTTGTAGTATTAAAATAGGCAAACAAATTGATTTTAAAATCTTTTAAAAATAAGAAAAAATACCAAAACTCTTGGGAATGCCTATATATGAATGTACATACTATTTTGAGAATATTTTAAGTATATATAAAATACATAGGGAAAAATTGGGTACCAACAATCATCACATCGTACGGCTGGGAATCCGTCTCACATCATAGAATAGAACACGCGAATCTATCCCGCAAGATCATATCTCCACATAGCTCCGCGGCAATGCACGATCCTATACAAACACTGCTCCACCTGAAACACCTCAAGTCACTATGCTCGAAGGCGACAACCACGCACCATTTGACGTCTGGAACCAAAGCACATCATCATGCCCACGGTGAGACAAATAACATATACCACGCAACCCGATAGGTCATAACTGATACTCCATTCGCCGAGCAACACCCAATTACTCTTCCCACTCGACTTCCACTATGAATTCCCAATAGAACCGCACCGCACATGCCCATAACCAACAAATGATAACGTCTCACAACACAGAAAAGAAACTCATAGATCTCCCCAGGTCACTAACAAGCTCAATAATGATCGAATAAACCTATCCCTCAACAACACAATTCGGGGCCAACCAAGCTGACTCAAGCTAAAACACGCATCCACTTTGGTCTGCCAACGAACTCATTATCAAGGAAGCCTGAAACTGCTCCTTCCACTACTACAACTCCTACCGGAGCCATACGATACGGTGCACGATACCAAATCAATACCAAAATCCACAACCTCGCCCGGCGACATGCCCGGCCACAAGAAACGCATCCGAAAAGTCCCTCAACATCAGAACTAAATTAATGGTAGAAACCTCTGCACTGACATCCATCACGAAGGCCCAATTAAGAAAAGAAATCCTTCCCAGCCGTCCGCTGGGGCTTTGAAATATAAACCACTCTGCTAGAACATAATCCGACGTCCTTCATCACTTAACCCGTGGCATTTTCGGCATAGCCCATAGCGCAATAGCCCAGAATAACCCAACACTAAGACAACCAGTCTACACCCCAATATCATATCTAAAATCTAACATACCATGCAAAGAAATATCCACTCGGGCCTCCAAATCCTGGTAGTTGCTAAACAGTACCGATACACACGATTTACAACCACATCATAGCCTGTATATGAAAACTTCCGTCTCCACATCCACACGGCACATGAATCATCATATTCGATCCCAATTTCGTCATCCGAACACATGCACACCTTAAATACCCAATCATTCCATGATAGATACTCTGAATTTTCCCTGTCCCACCAAGAAAACCCGAATGCCACCAGTCGATCCAATAAGAAAGTGTCGCAATACTACCGAAGTATCATCAGTTTAATCACACTACCCCTTTTTTGTCTTAGACATATACTCTCTTCAAATCACTTCCAATTAGCAGTACCATTTCCTTGATCATCTGAGGCTACCCGTTGCCTAAGAGTTTTATGAACTTTCTTTCGGAACTGAACTGAAACATAGCACACGCGAGTCTCGGTCCTCCACAACATACCGCATATACCATACCATCCAAGGATAACATGAAAACTTTTATCTCCCTTCCGAGCCACAGACATCTATGCACTCAACTAGTCAAGAACTTCCATTAATACCATCTAGAAAAAAACCATTACACATCCCATGCCTCTCACATTCGTAGAAAATGCACTTCTCCAACCACGGTAGAAATCAACAAGAACTCTCCCAATTCTATTTGCACAAATTAAACTGCCAAGACCGAATCCTTATAACTAGAGCAAGCTAAACAAGCCATCAAAACCCAAGAGCATTGCTGCAAAATACCTGTAAGAACCCATTACCTCGAACACATACAAAGAATTAATCATATCCTTACCATACCGATTCGGTCTACTATCAAGCTACTCCATCTATCTAAATTTCCTTCCGATTCATCATCAACTTGATATTCCCTCTTGATGTAGAACCACAATGCCTCAAACCAGGATTACCATATGAGACCCAGCATAAAACCACACTGACTAAGACCCACAAGCCGCTGAATACTCTCTCAAATATTCTCAGAAACACCACGCTCGAGAATACTTTACTCTGAAGAGGTTCTTGTGAATCTAAATCCGTTACCTTTACCTTCCTGATACTGATACATAGAATTCCATTATTAACATAGGAATACCACAAGTCTTGACCTCTTCTAATGAAAACTCAGTCTCTAACCATACCTACTACTTTAAAATACCCGATTGTTTCCTGTAGATTCTTTAACACATTAGAGCCATTCTCAAGAGTCATTTACTCTTCTTCAAACTGCAATTTACCTGATCACACGAACAGAACCACCTGTGCCTCATTAGTACTATAACACCGCAGGATATGACCTCATCCCAATACAAACAAAAATCTTCCTTCTCCATGCACCGAGCATTCTTTACCAGCAACAGCTTAAGACATCCTGTGATTCTCACACATCTACGAAAGATCATATAACCTTTGTCAAAATTTTCCTTCACTCGTGCCATCCTCGGCTCAATTTCCATAACCAGAACTGATTCGCCAGCATGTCTCGAATCGGAACCAACATAGCACATAACTGTGCAATCTGCTAATCAATAGTAACCTTCCCAACTTGGCTCGAAGCCATAGATCAAAACGCACAATAACTCATAATGCATATACTCTATTGCTGCCTTAATACCATAGTGAGATTAAACTCAATCTTCACAAGCTTGTGGAAACACAAATCATCTAGAATTTTTAACTCTTCTGCAAATCTCGCATTCACTAACACAACAGTTAAGCCAACTCTCTAGGCGATCCAACTTAGATTTTAACACATTTTCTTCACTTGTAAATGAGATCTTCTAATAGATAACATAAGGATCACACAACTTTAGAACACTCTGTAGGAGATGACCCACCTGTTTTGCCTCCAACTCCCATATTTGTATACCTTCCACCGCCACAAGCATTACGCAGTCACTTGATCTATTCTTGAGTCTGGACTCATACTGCATCATGATATTTACTTTACTCCCAACTAGGAGACATGAAACAATTCTTCACACGCATATAACTCGGGGCTACACATCCAGTCGCAATGGAAATCAAGCACTTATTAGTTCATCTATCATCCAGCAGACCTCCCTCATCACTTCCAAGTTACATAGATACATCTCGCAGTACTAACATACTCATCACGTAGCTAACCAGCCATCACTCCTACTAACAGGGACAATACTGAACATAGGTTCAAAACACTTGCTCACACAATCAGCACCTCGGTGCTCAAGCCATAGGCAAAGATCCAGCCTCAAGTCTTTCAAACTGGCCCAACATCAGCTCACAGAGATCATATCTCGCCCCTCAATCAAGGAATCACAAGACATCAAGGCACATCTAATACTGAGCGCTCATGCGCGCATGCAAACGCGTGGAAGGAATTTCAAAAGTTTCTTTTCAAGCTAAATCAAGGACGCACGATAGGAATTCAAGAATGTGAAGTTTTCCTAAAGGTTGTGCAGCCTCTCGAGGATAAATACAAAAGTCTCCGTACCAATCCGCGAGACTCTACTAAACCTGCTCATAACTCGTGAGACCTAGTAACCTAGGCTATGATACTAACTTGTCACGACCGAATTCCCAAACCCGGTAGTGATGGCGCCTCTCGTGAATACAAGGCCAACCATACCATCATAAAACTCCTTTTCAAGAAGTTACTTGATATAAACAGTTCTAAAACATGATTTAATAATCATAAAGTGCGGAAATAGCGAATACAATAAGGGAAACCATCCTGACATAGCCCAAACCAGGGTGTCACAAGTCACGAGCATCTATCAGAGTGTAAATCCAACTACAAGGCCTAAAATATACAAAGCCGAACTAATGAGCAAAAGAGAAAAAACGGTGCTGCGAACGCTGGCAGTCACCTCGTTAACTCCTATGACTCTGCTTCTGATCAACGAAAAACCTGCTACCGGGTGAATAAATACCTATATCTGCACATGAGGTGCAGGGAGTAAAGTGAGTACTCCAACTCAGTGAGTAATAAAGGTAAATAGCAACTGAGCGGTATGAAATCACGTATGGCAAATCATCATGCTATATAGAAGCAGTGTAAACCCTTTTTAGAAAACAGTGAAGCTGTGAAATCTTTAGAAATATCTTAGTTCAGTTTAAGCCTCTTTTGAAATGTCCCTTTTCAGCAGTTACGCAAACGAATGCAAAACAAATATTGCAGATAAGCACAGAATTTTTGCCCCTTGGGCACAACACTCAGTTATCAGATAATGCAAGAATATTAGGTAAATATTGCAAAGAGAAGCACAAACAACAGATAATAGCAGACAAATGAAATAAGGTAAACACATCAAATAATACCAGTACCACTACGGCGTGCAGCCTGATCCACATATCACTACGGCGTGCAGTCCGATCCATTTATCGTCGACGACGCTCACTGGGGGTGTGCAGACTCCGGGAGGGGCCCCTTACGGCCCAAGCGCAATATCAAGCCATCTTGTGGCATTAATTTAGGTCGGCCTCATATCAATAACAGTATAACACTATTGTGGCGTGGAGCCCGATCCAAACATATCCTCACAATACAGGCCCTCGGCCTTACCCAGTCAAAGATAAACAAGCCACTCGGGAAACAGTAGAACATGATGCTCAGCCTAAAATATTTTTGAAAATATCATTTCAAGCGTTTAAGGCATAATAAACTCGGCTGAGTTTTAAAACAGTGGAAAATACGTGACTGAGTTCAAGTATATAATTAAAATAGTGAGAATTATAAAAAACAATCCCCGAAGGGTTCAATAGCTAGCACGAAGCCCAAATATGACAATCAGCCCAAATTATGATGATAACAAGTAAATTTCAGTTAAATACGCAATAAATTCATCACTCGGGATGGACTAAGTCACAATCCCCTGTTGATACCCAATTTTTCCCTAAGTATTTCTTATACATAAATATTTTTTCAAATAGCATATTGGTGCATATATAAGCACATCCAAGAGTTTTGACATTTTTGTGATGATTTAAAAGCAATTTATTGCCTATTTTCACACAACAAAATACAATAATTATTCCCAAAATTATCATTTTGGTGAATAATTCATTTTATTTTCACATCTACAGCTAAATATATTTAAAGTAATTTTCGCATATTTTTACAAATTTATTTGGTATTTTTAAAGCTAAATTGCATATAATTGCAATTATAGCCTATCTTGTAATTCATGACATTTTATGTTTATAAAATAATCCCAACATTTTTAATTAATATTTATATAACACGTGTCTACCCAGTGCGTTTAATTTATTTTTAAAATTAGTATTACTATTTTATTAAATTAAAAAAAAAGGAAAAACTGGCTATTTAACTTATGGCCCCATTTACATTTCAATCATAGCCACATTGCAGCCCCAATTTGAATCCAATTTCAACAAGCCCATTTTTAAAACTAACCCAACCCACAACCCATTTTAATACCCGACCGGATCCCCCATTTAATCACAGCCGTTGATCTAGAAGATCAACGGCCCAAACACGCCCTTTCCTTTTTTAATTTACCAAACTCCCAACCCTAATTCATTTTCTCTCAACCGCCGCCTCTGAATCCTCTCCTCTCACAATTCTCTCTCAACACCACCTCAAACCCTAGCCGCCGCCTCTCATCTAAGCCCTAATCTATGGCTTCTCAGGCTCATCGGAGGCCTATCCTAGCCTCCCATGGCTTCTGTGTGCTCACTTCTAAAGGTCCAACGACCAGATCTTGAAGGGTTCCGACCAAGCCTTTGTTCGATGACTGTTCTCCGGTCGTTTTCAACCCTTTTCCGGCCAGCCATGGCTATTCGAGCTCGATCTTCGACTTCTCTGCTCAGATCGATGGTTTCCAAAGCCTATCTCGTCTCTTGGGTTTCTTACGAAACCCTAATCTCTGAGGTTCCTTCGATTTATTTTAGATCTGTTCTGGATCTATGTGTGTGTGAACCTTCTATGCATTTTTCTCAAAGATTCTTTAATGTTTGCTTTCAGAAACTCTTATTTCCTCAACTAGGGTTTCATGTTATTTTATCTAGAACATCTCTTCTCTGAATATCGATAGGTTTTTACTAGGTTTGTTTGTATTATCTTCTATTTGAATTCGCATGCTGAAAACCCTAATTTTCTTGGGGATTTTGTTTGAGTTTCCTGGTCTGCTTGTTAATGGTTGTTTGATTCACCTTATTTTTATCTGAGTAGCATGTTAAAAACCCTAATTTTGGGATCTTGTTTAAGTTTCTATGTGTTATTCATCTGATATAGCATGAGTGAAAACCCTAATTTTGGGGTTTATCCGAGATTCTAAACCTGTTTGACTGCTTATCTCCTCTAAACTCGTTTGATTTTCGAAAACCTTAGTTTCTTTGGCGACTATTCAATTTCTTTGAAGTTGTTTGTGCAACTGGCCTGTTGAAATTTCAGTGTGCCTCAATGCTCTTGACTATTTTGGTTCTGAGTTCTTTGCATGCTTCTGATCTTCTTCTCTATTGTTAATTACTGAAACTTGACTATCATGCTTCGAATGTTTTCCTTTTAAGTTACTACTATATGATGTTATTCTGCCATAAATTGGCTTCACGTGTCTATCACTTGTGCATGCATTTATATATACTGAGTTCCTTCTGTGATTGATTCTCAAACTTGTGATTAATTTTCAAAACTTTTCCTTTGTGAAATTCTGATTTTACTTTCCTGTTAAGGGGTAATTGATTCTTTTCCTTTGATTGGCCTCCCTGAATCTTTCCAAAAATAATTTTACGCCCTGTACTTAGACTTAATTGCCCATTATATTACCTTACTTCTTCTTTTATGGCAACAACCATTCTATTTACAAGGTTTATTCTCCATTTCTTTATTTAAAACATGTTAGCATCCGTTTGAGTAAAAATCCCCTGATTGAAGGGGAATCTTATATTAATTTGATTCTGATTTGTACCCATACCATATTTGTGTTAGACTTGTACTTGTTACCTTATTTCTCTACACATTTTCAAAACTATAAATATTGTCCTCCCTTCACTTTGAACACACACGAACACAGAACACAATCTGAGTTCACAAGTCACTCTCACTTAAAAACTCTCTCTCTTTTACTTGTGCTGTTGTGGACTTGTTTGCTCTAGTTTCCCCTGTACTCTTTTGCTTCTCTACTGGTATGTCTCAGTTTGTTTACATGCTTCTACCACAATGTGTTTACTTTTGCCCACTTCTGTCCAATTCTTTTAGTTGACATTTATTTCTAGCATATTGTAGCATGTTCCCCCTTTCCTTTTTAATCCAGTATTTAAATTTATGCACCCCGTCAGTTGCTTGTCATGAATTTGATACTTTATGAATCCCAAACCCTTATACCCCTTTATATGCGAGTTATGGTTCAGGGCATGACAACACTCTAATATTGTTGTCCATGATTCTGGATTGGATTCTTTGAATCCCAAACTCAATTAGTTACCATTCCCTTCCCCCTTTATGTGTTTTGAGCTTTAGACTTGGGTCTGGAAGTGCCCTAATCACTAACCAGACCCTGGTCTAACCTTCAAGGGTTTGCTCTTAATGTGTTTGACCAAGTAGGTGATCAGGGGTGTGCCAGCCTACTTTGTGGCTAGGTATGACCACTACCTATCATGGCTCCCCAATCCCCCGTTCACTTTGCACTTACTCCTAGCTGTTAAGTTCTGCCCCTCTCTTGCAAGCCATGCTTTGGGACTCCCTGAGCTCCCTCTGAACTTGGATGCCTGAGAGCTAGCTTTTCCACACTGCACTGTTTCTATTCTAATGGTATCTTGGGTGTAAGCAATGCCGGGAATCCCTGAGATTCCTTGGAACTTTGAAACACCCTGGGTAAAGAGAAGGCTTTGGAAATATGGATTCCGGAAGTGGCTCAATCACATATTATTAAACATTAAGGTTGAATTAGGCTGCTCGGATCTAGCTGTTAGCTTTTGGATGTACTTTTAATTTCTAGTTTGATTTATTGGGCTGTAATAATTTGTAATAAACTCATGGGGATTTAATAAAAAATGGGATGGGGTTTTATGCACAAAGGGTAGATACCATGCCTATAGGGGTTAATTTCTGATTCTTCCGCAAATACACATATAGAGATCATGTCTATAGGCTCTTGCATTTCTGCATATACAAATGTCATTAGGCAAATCGTTTGTAGGTTTAATAATAAGGTTTCATATAGACATCATGTGCATAAGACTTCTGTTAATGTCTGAAAAATTATTAAAATCAACGAATGTATAGAAAGCATGCCTATAGGAAATCTCGATTTTTAACAGCCTCATTCGTTTTAAAACAATATCAATTGCTGGAACTCATATCTATTTTACTAAAATTGGTAATTTTCTAACTCTAGTCTGAAACATGCTAAAATTGGTAAACCTTTTTCTATAATCAATCTGCACTTTGCTGAAACTCGTAAACCTTTTAATCAGTCTGCATCTTTTCTGAAACAACTGGTAAACCTTTTTCTATAATCAATCTGCACTTTCCTGAAACTCATAAACCTTTTAATCAGTCTGCATCTTTTCTGAACAACTGGTAACTCTTTTTCTAAAATCAGTCTGCACATCTTTTTTTGAAACTCGTTTCTCTCTGTTGAAAACTGATTACTCTTTTTCTAAAATCAATTTGCATCTTGTCTGAAATTCATTTCTTTCTGTCAAACTGGTAACTCTTTCGCACCTTTTTCCTGAAATCAGTAGATCCTCTGCCTAGTTTCTTTTTATTCAACACATAGACAAAAGGTTGGTTAACTAATCATTGGGTCAATCTCTAACAACTGTATTCGAGTTGCATAATGCAGACTTTCTGTCTAAATATATTTCTTGAACCAGTCCACTCGCTTCTTAACTTTAATTTAAGACCAAATCAGTATTTGTCAAGGCATGCTAAACTATATGCTTATTTGATTTCTGGGGTTTATTTGAGCCTTGTTTGTTTGTTTATTCTTCCCTTTATTTGATGCTTGTTTTGAATGTCGTGCTAGAATTTTATCCTTTAAACTCCACAAAGGCCTTCATCCCTTTCTTTCCTTTTAAGATCAGAAGTCCTAATACCCCGGGACTGATAGGATTGGGATGGGTAGTAGTATGCGATAAGTAAACCATACCGTTCCGCGCTTTAATACCTTAACGGGGTGGGAAGGGTAGACATGGAGATGATGATTACATAATAACACTATGTGTACAATTAGGTACCAGTGTTGTGCGAATGATCCATGTAATGTATAAACCTAGGACTCCCCTTTCCTTTTATTATTATTTTTTTTCAGAACTTTAAAAGCTGCTGCACTTTCAACTTCTGTCTTCTCACACGAATTTTGGTTTGCTTGCACTAATTGCTTGACTTCTTCTCTATACTTGCACATTTCTTTATAACCAAACTACTCCCTTCCCGAATTTCAGCACTCCTTTTAACCCTTTTATGCTTCTTACTTGGTATTTTCAATACTTGTTAGTCTATTCGCATTTGCATTCAAAGTCACAAGGGAAAAGGGTCATGTATATCCCTCTACTTTTGAATATTGTTTATATTTAACCTCCGTTATACTTTGCGTGCAAATATACCCCTACCGTTAACAAACTTATCACAAATACCCCTAACCCTAATGGAACCTCCATCATCACCAACTGCCGCCCCTCCAATCTTCTTCTCCATAATCCAATAACTTCCTTCTTCACCTTAGCTTCATATTTCAACCCATATATTTAGCTAGAAAATACTAACTATAAATTCAGTCCAAATAAGAAGCTAAACTTGTAGACAATTATAAATTTGAAAACTCTATACACCCAAGATATAAAAGATCAGTGCAGACCACCAAATTCGCAAAACAACCATAAAATTTTTTGCAAGATAAGCAAAATGGAACATTAATGAACATCAAAGAATGTTGCTTTTTTTCTCAATTTCAAGAGAGAAATGAGATTGAAGGAATTTTTATTGAGTATGATATTTTTCAATGCTTGTTTCTAATTCTCCCAATATTTCTAGTGCTATAAAATTGTAACAATTTAATTGCTCCAAAGTATCAAAATCAACAAAAATTTCATATGCGTTGGATTCAAATTCAATGTTTAGTTAATAGCGTACAACATCAGAGGATATTTTGAATTTGAGAAGACCCACCAAAGGAAGGTTGTTGGTAGTGTTCTTGACTACGGATCTCAAATGAAGAGGGTGGTCGAGTTTCTCTCTTGTAGGTTGAAGTCTTAAAGATGAAGGTCTAACTGTGTTTACATTAGGTAGTGAAGGGCGGAATAATAGTGGTGGTTATGATAACTTGTTTCTTCTGTTTTTTTTTTACTTTAATTGCTTTCATTTACCACTTTTCCCGTCAATGCTGTTGTAATTTTGAGCAATCATTGTAAATTTTATTATGAATGTGAAAATACATGTCAATATGTTTCATTCTTGTAAATTACATTTTTCAAACATCATATTCCACTCGTGCCAAACAAATACTATAGCAACGCTTATAATGAGTAGTTGTGCACTTCCAATACTATCACCCCCTAAATTTGGCAAAGGCATATTTGCGGTAAAACCAGTCGACCAGCGGTGCAGTCGACGATTCCGTGCCTTTCCCTCTTGAGTTTCCCGCTCAAGGGTACTTGTCTAATACCCCAATAGACACCTTATTCCATTTAAATTGTACATGCATCATGGTCAAACCTAGCCGAGTCAGTTAAGTTGTCCACATAATGAATCATTAAGATAACCTTGTCCAAAGTCCACCGAGTTTCCTTGAAACCCAAATGGACACCTCCATGTTCTGTGCTAATTATTGGTTTAGATAGTCGATTCTGGTGGGGGTAAGGGTCTAACACTCTGTTTTGCAGAAAATGAGGTACGAGATCCCCAGATTTGGCATGATAACCAACATTCATCCAAGGCTACTGAATTGGTGGAAAGACCTCCATTCTAGTGATCAGACATTTGTCCGCAAGTACTTAGAGAATCTGCCTTCTCTCCTAGAGATTCAACCTAACAACAGAATCATAGAGGCTGCGACATTGTTCTGGGATAGTGACAAGTCTATGTTCCACTTTGGGGACCTTGAAATGGCTTCTTTACTTGAAGAAATAAGGGGTTTAGCTGGAATCCCTTGGGAGACTCCGGGTTTGCTTATGCCCGAGAATCGCAAAGGAAGGGGTTTCCTTAAGATGATGGGACTGAAGAAACACCCAAACTTAACATGTTTAAAGGACTCTAACATCCCATTTGACTATCTATACAAGATGTACGGCCATAACAAGTCATACCGCACCTATTCAGATGAATTTTCTATCACCTCATTGGGGCATGTCCATAGAAGGGTCTTTGTCTTCATGTTTTGCTTTTTGGGGATGATCGTGTTCCCTATGAAGAAGGCTAGGATCCACACCAGACTAGCCATGGTAACCAAAACTTTGATGGAAGGGATTGGTGGGAAAACTTTCAGCATAATGCCCATGATCGTCGCCGAGATATACCGTGCCTTGAACAAATGTCAACGACAAGGCAGTCATTTTGAGGGTTGCAACTTATTACTTCAGCTTTGGATCATGGAACACCTCCAGAAAGGGGAATACCGACAAGAGTTCCTACGCAGAGATTAGGATGATCATATTTCCTTCCATCAGCCAAGGCATATGAATTATATGCCTAAAATGTTTGCTCAGCCGGAGGACGCCAGAGGATGGGTAGAATTGTTCGAAAATCTGAAAGAAGACCAGGTGTAATGGATGTTCGAGTGGTTCCCCACAGATGAATTCATTGTTCGATCCCGAGATGCGCCATTTCTCATACTGATTGGTTTGAGAGGGACTTATCCTTACGTTCCTCTCCGAGCCATGAGGCAAGCTGGAAGAAAACAAATCATACCAAGGATAGCCCTCACAGGTGCCAAGATCAGCATTTGTGGCATTGCAAAATCGTTTTGGGGAAAGAATCCATTGAGCCAGACAGGTACCACGCCGGTTGTGTGCCGCATTATTCGTGTTGGTTAGAAGACAATGGCATGGGTCAGCCGGGATTCGTTAGAGGTCACAGAATTATTGACGAGCATGCTGAAGCACAGGTTAAGTATAATCAACTGCGCAAGAGAATTTGAGAGTGTGAAAGTGAGCATCGGGAAATACAAGAAGCCCATCAAAAATTGATCGAGGAGTGGAAAGAAATGGCTGTCAGCGGCAACAACCGGCTAGTGTATTTGGAGCGGGGTCTAGTAGAGCTGGAAGGAAAGTTCATCAAGTGGATCGAAGATTGCCAAAGCGCTGAAGGAAATGCAGGCGGACATCTAGCCTGAGCCTACTTTCTTCTAGGACTACGCGAGTTGGTGGAGCTGTTCGAGGGAGACAAAGATGCCAAATTTGGGGAAGGTCCTTCTGGGACCAAGTAGTCAGGAGTCCTTTATTTTGCCTTAATGATGTAATAAGGCCAATGGCCACTAGTGACATTTACTTTCTGTCATTTAGCGTCGTTTTGGATTCGTCTTTTTTTTTTTTATCAATAAACTGAGGCATTTAGCATTATAAGTTCTCCAAAACTATTTGTCGCTAGGCCTACATCGGGCACAACGAGGCACCAAAACTAGGACGCGATTTATATTTTTCCGCACAACGTGTTTAAATACTGCAACATTTTTTCCTCATGACCCGCACTAACTTGTTACCTTTTTGTTTTTCTTTTATTTTTTTATTCCCCTCCCCAAAGGTTAGTTCGTACATTCTGGCACCATCAGCATACTCCACAAGATCCAAGGGCCCTCCACCTCCTCCTCCTCCGAGTCCTGTCCGAAACAAGAACAAAGGTAAAATGGGAGATACAAGCACCAGAAAGAGATTAAGATTCCTTAGGGTACCCCGGTTGCTAAGGAAACTGTTACGCAATTGGAGCAAAAGCTGTTGAAATTTCAAGAAGAACTAGATCAGGTTCGGAATTTGGCGAACCTATCATTTTGCCTCACTGCTTCTGATGTCAACACCCAGAATCCCGCACCTCCATAAAATACCCCACAACCACACTCCCAACAACACTCCACTACTCATTCCCGAGCCACTGAACGCCATAAATGACCATCTCCACCACATTCCTATTTTTGTGGATATCGTACCCCGCTATACCTATGCATTCAGCCAGATGTTGAACTTCCGGAGGGGTACAAACCTCCCAAATTCAAAATGTTTGATGGGACATGAGATCCCAGAGTCCACCTGAGGACATATTGCGATAAGTTGGTTGGAGTTGGAACGGATGAGAACATCCGTATGAAGCTCTTCATGAGGAGCCTAAAAGGAGATGCACTATCCTGGTACATCAGCCAGGACCCCACGAAATGGATGAGTTGGGTGAGCATGGCATCAGATTTCATAGATAGATTCTGATTCAATACAGAGAATGCACCAGATGTACTCTATATACAGAACTTGAAGAAGAAGCCCACCGAAACATTCTGCGAGTATGCCACTCGTTGGAGGTCTGAAGCTGCAAAGGTCAGGCCGGCTCTAGAAGTGGAGCAAATGAATAGATTCTTCATCCGGGCTCAGGATCCCCAATATTACAAGATATTGATGCTGATCAAGGGTCAGAAGTTCTCTAATATCATCAAACTTGGAGAAAGAATTGAAGAGGGCATTAAGAATGGTATGGTTACAAATCTTGAAGCCCTGCAAGCCACCAATAAGGCTTTGCATACTGGTGGCACGTCAAAAAAGAAGGATGTAAGTGCCGTGATGGTCGCATAGGGAGCCAAATCACCACCAAAATACCACACTTACCCATCACCTCCACTTACATATTGTCGACTCCCCCCTTTTTCTAAGGAGAAATCAGGTTTTACGACATTATGGGTGGGATGACTCTTTTATCCCCTTTTGGAGGAATTTGGGCTATGGAGTTTGGAGAGTCTCCACCTAATGATTATAGTGCATTAGGACACTTTTAGAGAAAAGAAGAAGGATTTGAAAGAAAACCAGAGTTCAAGTAAGGGCTTGAGATTATCTCGAGGGGAAGGTGTTAGGCACCCCTCAAGATCCACTAGTGTGGTTCCCGGCCTTGCTTAATTGTGACTTTAAGAAAAGTAGGAGTAGACAAGCAAAGTTTGCACATCAGAAATATAAACAAGTTGACAATTTTGAAAGAATAAAGGCACAAGTTAAAGGAGAGCTTAGTTTTGAAGAAAATATTAATTTAAATAACGGAAAAGTGAAGAAAAAGGGTCCTAGTTTTAACTATAATATGGATCATTCGGTGCAATACCCCGCACATATTCCTCTAAAGAGGGGTCTCCTATGATATTAGCGCACCGTCATCATCTCCATATTCTACCCTTCCCACCCCGTTAAGGTATTCAAGCGCGATTAATCTCGTTTACTTATTGCATGCTAATACTCGTCCCGACCTATCAGTCTTGGGGTATTTGGACTTCTAATCCTAAAGGGGAGAAAGGGATGGAGGCATATATGGAGTTTAAAAGGACAAAAATTACTAGGGCGTCAGTCAAAACAAATAACAAATAAGTGGGGGTACAAAACAAACACTCACAGGCTCATACAAACCCCATAGATCACAACAAAAATTAGTTTAGCATGACTTGCACGTACTGATTTGGTCTTTAAAGTTAAGAAATTAAGAGGCGGACGAATCAGTTTAAACTCATAAAGTTGGATAAAAAAAGTATGCATCGAGCCCCTCGGGTATGGTTTGTTAGTTATTGAGGTCTTAATGCAGAAGAGTTTAAAAGAAAGTAAAGACTGCAGTAAATTTGTAAATGGATTTGAAATCAGCAGACTATTTGAGTAGGAAAAATGCATAAGAGTTATTAAAGATTTTTTTAGAGGCAGGAATGTCTAAAAAAAAGAGTGAGTTACAGGACTATCTTTAAAAGACAATTTTAGGGACTGAGTAAAACATTTAGGCAGAATGTTTAAAAGATGCAGATTTGAATACCTTAAAAGCATACTGGTTTACAAGAGTTTTATTGAAAATAATGTGACATTAAGGCCAGTTAATGGACTGCTTATTGTTTAAAACGAATCAAACAAGTTGAGACGGAATCCTCTAGGCATGATATCTATGTTGGATTTTTAAAAGGCTGTTAGAGAGTTGGTAAATAGACGAACGTTCAGTTACCCTATGGTTTGCCTAACGCATATGCATTCCCTATAAACATGGTTTATATATGCGATTGATTAGGCGAATATTAAAGTCCTATAGGCAGGATCTCTAATGATTTGCAACATGATTAAACATTAAACCCTATGGGCAGGTTATCTAGGTGACGCGTAAGTATTAAACCTATAGGCATGGTAACTAGATGATGTTAAGTATTAGAACATCCTATAGGCATGATTTCTAGATAATTGAAAGCATAAAAGACCTATAGGCATGATTTCTACCCTTTGACTTATGCAGGCAAAATAAACCCATCCCACACCCTTTACCAATACTTTCCCCGAGTTTCATTACATAGTTATTACAAAATTAGAGAGAAAAAGACTAAATAAGTACATCAAAACTAAAGTCAAACCCGAGGAGGCTCAATGAAACCTTCAACATCCAACACATGTGTTTCACCAAATTCGGATTCCAGATTCCAAGGCCTTATCTTAGAGTGTTTCAAAGTTCCAAGGGTTTTTCATAAGCCCAGGCAATGCTTACACTCTAAAGATTGAATGTTGTAACAAAGTAGTGCAATGTGTGGAATTACCAGCCCTTAGGCATCCAAGTTCAAATGGAACTCTAGGGTCCCAAAGCATGGTTTACCACAGGGGCGCAAAACTTAAAGAACTAAGAATAAGTGTAAAGTGAGGGGACTAGGGGAAAACCAAAGCAAAGGGTGGTCATACCCAGCCATGGGTAAGACTGGCATACCCCTGACCCTCCACTTGGTTTAAACAGATAAAAAAGCAGACTTTAGAAGTCAGACAGGGGCCTGGGTGGTGATTAGGACACTTCCATACCCTAGTCAAGGCTCAACACATAAAGGGGGAGAAGGGAATGGGACTGATTTGAGTAAAGGTCTACGAGAACCTGGTCCCAGGTCATGGATAACAATGGGATGCTACCTTAACCTAGAACAGTACTCACACATAAAGGGGTCAAAGGGAAGGGGTTCACATGGAAAAACATGTATAGAAAAACATCAAGGAAAAGAAAGCACAATAGAACTTAAAGGTGCAGAAACATGAAGAAAGAACATGTCAGACTAAAATACAATTACATAATGCAAGAAAGCTAAACATATAGTGAGGGACATGTAAGAAGGAAAAGTAAACAGATAGTTGTGGAGAATGTTTAACTTATGGAGACATACCAGTTGCAACTTTCAAACAGCAGAACAAACAAAGCAAGAAAACAACTAGAGAATCTTCAGCAAACACTTGAGTAAAGCAAGAGAGATTCCAAACTCTAGCCTTGGCTTTCAGCCGGCTAGTAGCACAAGTAATAGTAAAGAAAAGAGATTTTTGAGTGTGTGTGTATTTTTTTTGAAAACTCTGTTGTTGTTCCTCTTTTTTTAAAGAAAAGAGGTGAAGTATTTATAGTTGAAAACAGGCAGGTAAGCAAGGCAAGAAATAGTTCAGTATCAATCATAATCAATCAGGGGAAGGGAACTCCTTTAATTAAGGAGTTTGAATTTGAATAGGAGAGGGCAGAATTTTTATTTAAGGAAAGAAAATCAAGAACACATTGTGTAGTAAAGGGTAAATACATAAGAGAAGTTTTTGAAAATACACGGTTTAGGTAAATAAGGTAAGAATAAAATCAACTATCACATAGTAAATTAAGGAATTAAAGATTCGAACTTAATAATGAATTAAGTCAGAAAATTGGTCCAAATTAGACGAGGAAAGAATCAAATAAGCTCACATAATGGTGGTCTGAAATCAATCCCCAAAATTAGGGTTGTTTTTTAAAGAGAACGGTCTGACTATAAAGAGTGCCTAACTTTAAACATACGAGGCTAGAATTAAACAAACAGAGTGGTCATGCAATCAAAAGTAGAAGAACATAGTCATGAGAGAAACCAGAAGATCTTGCAAAGCTTAGCAAGAGTCAGAGAACATGAGACGAGCTTTTAGAAATTAGGGTTTTTGAAATCAAACAGGAAACAACACAAGAAGCAAAACAATCGCACATAAGTGGTTGAAAACCCCCAAAATCTAGGGTTTCCTCCACGGATTACATGCAAAGACGAAAGCATAGAAAATCGGCAAAAATAAACTTAGAAAATCCAAGGAATCTAAACATTTCATAGAAGCAAACACAGTAAAGGAAATCACTAGAAACCCTAGGAGGAAAATACGGTAAAGAAAATACACAGAAACCATAGTGAGAACACTTAGGAATTATAGAAAAGTAAAAAATATAGTAAGAAATTGCAGTAGAACAAGTAAAAAAATCAAGGAAACCCTAGGTTCGAGAAGACGAACAGTTTTGAAAGCAAAAATCGGAAAAGATGTAAGAACTACTTTGAAAATCTCAGAAATAGCACGGATCTAAAGTAGATCTAGAGAGAAACAAGAAAACCTCGAAAATGGCTTAGGGTTTCAGAGAAACCCTAGAAAAATGAGAAAGGCCTGGAAAGGGCTGGTCCGAGTCGGAGATAAACTCGCAAGGCTAGGACACGCCGGAGATGAGCCGGAGATGGCCATAGAACCTGAATCGGAGGGATTCTGAGCCAGGGTCTTCAAGGTCGGACCTTGGATCTTCGAGTAAAAGGAGTATAAGGGCACGTGGGGGT
Source organism: Nicotiana glauca (assembly GCA_026770625.1). NCBI lineage: Eukaryota > Viridiplantae > Streptophyta > Magnoliopsida > Solanales > Solanaceae > Nicotiana > Nicotiana glauca. The sequence goes on from MU668224.1 coordinate 31,230, forward strand.
GAGTACAGGCTACCCATGGCCTGAGATGCCATGGTTTCCGGTGACATACGGTGGAAATCGGTGGGAAAGGGGCTAGGGTTTCGGAGAGGATTTGAGAGAATCTGAGAGGATGAGAGTTTAGAGGCGGCTGTTTTGTGAGAAGTGATTAGGGTTTGGGGGTTGGGTTGAGTTAAAAAGGTAAGGGCAAACGTGGACCGTTGATTAAAACAATCAACAGCCACGATTTAAAATGGAGTCCGGGCGGGTTCGTTTTAATCGGGTCTGGGTCGGGTAGGAAACGAAATTGGGTCGTTTAATTAGGGGGGTGGATTGGGGTGCAAATCAGGCTATAATTGAAAGTAAAATGGGCTACAATTGAAATAGCCACTTTTCCCATTTTGAATTTATAAAAATAGTAAAAGCTGTTTAAAATTAAGATTAAAAATACTGATTTAATAAAAAATATGTAAGTGTTAATTTAAAAATATTGGGAATGATTTTGTGATTAAAAATGCTATTGAATCGAGAAATAGGCTAAAATTGCAATTTCATGCAATTTTAGTTTAAAAATACCAAATGGACTTGTAAAATTATGTAAAAATCATGTAAATTATATTTTTTGTGTAGATGTGAAAATAAAATAAATTATTCACCCAAATGACGAGTTTTGGGAATAATTATTGGATTTTATAGTACAAAATAGGCCATAAACTGGTTTTAAAAATCTTTAAAAATTTTGGAAAAATACCAAAACCTTTGGGGATGCTTATATATGCATATACATGCTATTTTGAAAGTATTTTGAGTATAAAAATACATAGGGAAAAATTGGGTATCAACAGCTGCCCCTCTTTACCCGAGGAGGATGAAAGAGTTGTCGGGTAAAGATAAGATGACCAATTTTGACCGGAAACGGCGATTGTGAAAGGATTTTGACCGCGCTCTGGTTTCTGAGCTGCCTACATATCCCTAGTTTTATAGGAATCAGGCCATATGTAGTTCAGGAACCATTGACGGAATATACCGATGGAAATTCGAAAAGACGGACGCGATGGTTAGATCTGAGAGGGTGCTTGGAATCGGACAGGCTGCGGAGAACTGGAGCGGGGTCGCTCCTGCTGAGACGGCCGTGAGCCAGCCGAAGTTCCTGCAAATGGGTAATGTGCATATATATTGCATAATTTAAATGTGATGCAAGTTCTCGTTGGACCATGAATGCTGTCTTCGGACGATTAGGATGACGTGCTCAGACTATGATGTCCTGGGCCATGAAGAGCATAAAAGTAAGGGTTCGCAGGCCATGAAATGATGTTCTCGGGCTATGCAGATGGTGCCTCTAAACTATGAAGCCTTTGAACGAGTTGGCGATCTTTCAGCCCATGAGAAGGTGGCAATCTTTCAGCCAAATGAATGCGAAGGGTGGCGATCTTTCAGCCAGAGAGTAAATTTAGAATGCAAGTGGTGATATTTCAGTGGAGCGGGAGTTTAAAAAGTAGGTGGCAATATTTCAGCCGAATGAGAATTTAAAATGCAGGTGGCGATGTTTCAGCCAGTCGAAAAATAAAGCGGCGCTATTTCCGCCATGCAGGGCGGAGACAATGCTTAGTCTCGGAAGGTAGATAGGTAGCCTCATGCGATGTAGATGGAGATAGAGCTTAGTATCGAAAGGCAGATAATAACCTTATGCAATATGGAGGTAGAGCTTAACCTCGGAAGGCAGAGAGTAGCCTTATGCAAAATGCAGATGGAGACAGAGCATAGTCTCGAAAGGCAGATAATAGCCTTATGCAATATGGAGGTAGAGCTTAACCTCAGAAGGCAGGGAATAGCCTTATGCAAAATGCAGATGGAGACAGAGCTTAGTCTCAAAAGGCAGATAATAGCCTTATGCAATATGGAGGTAGAGCTTAACCTCAGAAGGCAGAGAGTAACCTTATGCAAAATGCAGATGGAGACAGAGCTTAGTCTCGAAAGGCAGATAATAGCCTTATGTAATGCAGGAATTTAAAAGAACGAATAGTAGTAAGTTTTCTTAGCTGGTAGATGGTTTGCAATATTAGGACTGCTGGGGAGTGTTGGGTGTGGATAGTGACCCTTTGGAGGGTTTTGATTCTGAAGAGCGAATATACTTTGATTCGTGGCCTGAATTCCTGCGTCCAAAGAAAAATTGTGAGTTTTGTAGAGGGGAGGTTAGTTCGTATCCTCCAGCTCTTGGCGTCGTGTATCATGGGGGTAGCGTTGTTAAACGATGGTGATGGAAATGATATTTATGCATGACTTAGTGAATTTATATATGTATATATATAAAAAATGATTTTATTTTGGATGAACCATTAACTGTAACGTGGTTCAAGACGCGGCGACCTTGCTTGCTCCGAAATTTTGAGGGTCCTCCTCAAAATTCTGCCGGTGCTGCTGACGGTTGTGTTGAATAACTAAACGCGGAACGATTCTAGAATTTTGAGGGTCCTCCTCAAAATTCTTCCCCAGTTCCAATTGCGGGGGGGGGTGGAATTTTATTAAAATGTGACCGAACCCATAGGGCTGCCTACGTATCCCCTCTTAAACGGGAATCAGGTCAGGCGTAGTTCAAATTACATCATGAAAGAAACGCATACGATCAAATGTATTATCGTTTCACTGCGTCTGAGTTGATAGGTTTCGGCCAGACTTCTCCGTCCATTTCTGCGAGAATAAGGGCTCCTCCAGTTAGAACCCGATGAACCATGTACGAGCCCTGCCAATTGGGAGAGAATTTCCCTTTGGCTTCATCTTGATGCGGAAATATTTTCTTCAATACCAGCTGTCCTGGTGTGAATTTCCTTGGTTTAACTCTCTTGTTGAAGGCTCTGGACATTCTGTTCTAAAACTGACCGTGGCAAACTGCATTCATTCTCTTTCCGTCTATAAGGGCTAATTGCTCGTAGCGACTTTTTACCCATTCTACATCATCTAGCTCTGCTTCCTGTATAACCCTTAAGGATGGGATTTCTACTTCGGCGGGAATGACCGCCTCTGTACCATAAACCAGCATATAGGGAGTGGCCCCAGTTGATGTTCGGACCATGGTACGATAACCCAATAAGGCGAATGACAATTTCTCGTGCCACTGCTTGTGTCTTTCAATCATCTTTCTCAGTATCTTCTTGATGTTTTTATTGGTTGTTTCTACAGCCCCATTTATCTGCGGTCTGTAAGCTGTAGAGTTCTTATGTTTAATCTTGAATGTTTCACACATTGCCTTCATCAGGTCGCTGTTGAGATTGGAACCATTGTCGGTGATGATTGATTCTGGAATCCCGAACCGACAAAATATACGATCACGAACGAAATTTTTTACTACTTTCTTGGTGACTGCTTTGTATGATACTGCTTCAACCCATTTGGTAAAGTAATCAATTGCCACTAAGATGAAACTGTGCCCATTTGATGCGACTAGTTCGATTGGTCCAATAACATCCATTCCCCAGGTGGCGAACGACCATGGTGAGCTTGTTGCAGTAAGCTCGTTTGGAGGTACTTTTATCATATCCATATGTATCTGACAACGGTGGCATTTCCGAACATATTGGATGCAGTCCGTTTCCATAGTCATCCAAAAATACCCTGCTCGGAGTATCTTCTTTGCTAAGACAAAACCATTCATGTGCGGCCCGCAGGTCCCTGCGTGCACTTCCTCCAATAGTTTGGTCGCTTCTTTTGCCTCGACACATCTTAATAATCCCAGATCTGGAGTCCTCCTATACAAGATTCTTCCGCTGTGAAAGAAGTTGTTGGACAATCTCCGAAGGGTGCGTTTCTGAGTAGCATTGGAAAGCTCTGGTATTCTCCTGTTGTCAGATACTCTTTGATGTCATGGAACCAAGGTTTCCCATCGGCTTCTTCCTCAACATGAGCACAATAAGCCGGTTGATCGTGAATCTTGACCTGGATGG
>MDKF010709442.1:0-15903 GCA_026770625.1 Nicotiana glauca
GGGTATTTAGAGGCCTGACACTAGCGCGCCCGCGCTAATCCCGCGCTAGTGAGGCAGAATATAACTCAATTAGCGCGGGTACTAGCGCTCCCGCGCTAACGCCGCGCTACTGACACATGTCCAGTAAAATAATCATAACTTTCTGTATACAACTCTAAATGATGCACGGTTTGTTGCGTTGGAAAACAGACTCAAAGAGATTTAATTTAATAGGTAGATCCTCACTCAACTCTTTATATAACTGGAGATATGATCATTCAAAGTAAGGTAATGTGCGCACTCATTTACAGATTTTGTCTAGTATGCAATTTTCCAACTTGGCTTAGACTTAGGCCTCTCCTTAGACCCCAAATCACTTAGAATAAGACTTATACACTTATTAACATATCCAATTGATATCCATCATATCATAAATCCTCATTTGCACATAAATTAAAATAATTTAGCCTATCTTGGCATGACGAAATCTTAAATTGCTCGAAATTTTTTTTTTCGGGGCTTTACAATTCAAACCTTAGTCAATTCTTCCAACTTAACGATTTGGAAATGAGAATTTTTCTTTTCAAATCAATTTCCAACTTCCCAAAGTTCAATTCCGACCACGCTTAAAAGTCATAATACCTAAAGTGAAGCTACTCATGGCCTCAAATCATCGAACAATGTACTATTGCTCAAAACGACTGGTCGTGTCATTACATTCACTCTCACTTAAACATAAGTTCGTCCTCGAACGTGCCAAGAACTGTGCTGGAGTTGTCTGAAATCATTATTTAACACCTTATGCACCTACCCGTTCTACCACAACTCAGTTGAGCATATATGCTCGAGCAAATCTGATGACTTCTCCTTTTTGGTTAGACAAATTATCTTAGGGCCAAATGCCAACATTCGAAATTTTCTGTCAGGCCTGCTTCCATTATCCGAACACCATATCAATCACTACACGATGTGCCAATACATGAATGCATACCTTGATAAATCCACACCATGCACCGCATAATTCACGTGACCATAATAACATCCTTTAATAATGATAGCCGAAATTTTCACGAATTCGATGCTCATAACACACCTCATGACCCATATAAGTCATGTTCTAACTCTTGCAATACCGCCATGACGGAAGAGATGTGTAGAAACTCATAACCAACTGCCGAGTCAATAAATCATCGAGTTTATTCTCCTAACAAGAACCATTACCTCATTCCAAACCTTGCAACGATAATTGCTCATTAATAAACGTTATGTAAACCCGGTTGCACTGATCCCAAGTCCAATAATCTTCTCTCATCCAGTACAAGCTGCACAGGCAATAAGCCACCTCAGACACTGCCAAAATCTCATACGATGCCACAACGTGCCAACAAGCTACAAATCAAATGTGATACATAAGGAAAACAAACTCTTGAAAGGACTATCGAACCCACGTAATTAATTAGACAATTGAAGAGGTGTTATGAACCTTCCTCAGAAAATGGCAAACAAAACACACAAGGATAGATATAGGGGATTGACTCAACATCACACTGTTGCGGCTTGTAATCCGATCCACACATAACGCCGTTTAAGGAAGTACTTTATCGAGCTAAAATTCCCATGACTACGAAATAATCGAATATTAGCCACAAGCACGCTAAGTGCATAACACCATCTCTGGGAGATAGATAGCGCCATACGCTACAAAACTCAAGCATAACTAAGGTGCAATATAATATCTGAATCTCGAAAGCCATCCTGCTCACATAACACCATCGCTACGTGGAACCTCAACACATATGAAATTTATCAAGCCGTTTCACAACTCACATGGAACAATATAGTATTATATGAAATAGTCGACGATGAAACAACATCCAACATCTGAATACTCCTCCATAAGGAGTGCTATGCTGAAATGAATACATTCGGCCTAATATAGAGACCACGTTCACATTTAAATCCATCCAGAGATCTCAAACCAATTGTGATGGTACCGCACTAGGCTGGTAACCTTTTAAGGATCCACAATAACCCTTATTACCTTGACACACAAAAATAGCCGTCGAATTTAGAACGCACTTCCATAGTCCTCAACCAAATGAATAGACTGCCTTTCAGGCCTAAACTCTTGCATTAATGATAGCACCACAATCTCCATACACGGTTTAAATCTTCAATCAATCAAGTGACAATATGCCATACTTATACAATCTTCCCATGGAATATGCTCCTATGACAACACCAGTTAATAAGTCTGCACATCCACACTATCGACCATGCCTATGCTGTAAAGCAAATCAAGAGTCTGCAATCAATACGCAAAGCCTCTTACAACGAACACCGAGCTGATGCTAAAGGCAATACCAGCTCACTCTAATCTTCCGAATCCCTTTTCCCTGCTCGTCTGAGCTGGTGACATTCTTGTCAACACCAAACTGTAACGTTGATCCTCAACTTCCAATTCCCATGCTACTCACTGCACTTAATCATGCCAATGTAGAAACGTGAAAGAATTTCCTCTTAACTCTGAAACATTAATAGGGTGAACACTACATCATATAGAAACATTTTACTTAGTTCATTTCAAGAGGACCATTACAACACAGGACTGAATTCTCATACCCGCAGAAAATACCAACCTCAACTAATAGTATAAACCACCATAATTCTTCTAGATCCAGCTACATATAACATGCCATATTACTCGAATGCATCCAAATACCATCAATTACGGCAATCGCCAAGCCTCGCACGTACCACCACAAGTCACATGCGTAACTCCACGCGCTGTTGGAACTGATCATTGCCACCATCATGCCTATTCGACCATTGCTAGCCGATCTGACTCCTTCAAATTTACCCTGTACTTGCCTTAGGAATAATAGTAGCTCTATTCAAAACATTTCAAACTCAATACACACTCGTTTTGAGTGACCCCATTTCACGAGAACACATTATCTCAAAACCTACAAACCATTTCATATCTTTTTTGTGTGCATATTCGCTTCAACTGGTATGCCTATTATAATAATTCTTCCATGAATCCAAGGTTATTTCCTCCCATTCCTCTCAAACTACAGTGCAACTTGGAGATAACGCATAGCACTCCAATCTCATTTATCAAAATCCGCTGCAAAAGCTCGATACTTAACTATACTATGGACTCGAAATACTTAGGCACAACACTTCGACCTTTGAGTCCTCTAGGCCTGTTGCTGAGAGTCACCCAATCTGAATTGGTCCCAAATATAATCAACTCCAAGGCTCTGCTAGCACATTAACACTCTCTCCGGAAAGCACCCGGCTGTATCACCTTTCTTGTGAATCACTTCTACATAAGGCATAAATCCTGAGTATTCCCATAGACTGAACATAAATCGTTAAGGCCAATAAATGCACTCCCAATAAATGCACTCATCTACAAAATCTTTTGCTCAAATCACCACTGATGTTCTTTTTTTTTCCTCAGTCGTAATAACCCATCAATATGCTGATAACCAGAAACCTCACAAGTAGATAACCATCCAATCCAATCGTAGGCGGTGGGGCTCTCCCACTTAACTCGAAGCTACCCTTGCATAACCTGGAACCCATCAAGACTCTTCCATCATCGTTGACATGATCTTGCACAATCAACCCACCAGATTTCTCGAAATCTTTCTATTAAACATTTCATGAGCACTCTAAATCAGTAGCCACATTTGCATATTCGACCTCTAACTAGATAACCAGTAGAATTCTTCGTAAAAGCTTTGTCAATACCACGTGACTGCTAACCTGCTCACATGAGACAACCCACCTATGGAACTTACATACAAACATCTTCCAACATCGCTGCACTAGGTACAATTACTACAAATCAATAGACCATCCTGAGCCCGAGCTCACTCACCAACTGTACAAGTCTGTTCTCTCCTCATGAACATCAACTAAAGGTGCGACAATACATTCCAACCCAAAGTCATGTTGTATCCTTCTTCATATCAAAAAACTCCTCTCTACCATATCCAATTCTTTCATTGTATAATAGCCAATATTATAAATTAAGTCTGTAGACCTAGTCGTTTTTCCACCATGAGTCCCAAATCACTCCAAGCTTTTCTCAAGGCATGAAGTCATCCTACCACAAAATCCATATGCTACCCTGGAACTCTACCACTTTGGTCACACTCACTCCTTTAAGCAACCACTCGACTCCTACTTCTCACACTTAGCCTTCTAGAAGCTTAACATCCGCAAGACAACTCCCACATATCCTTCCTCTTTCTTCAATGCCCAGTTGTTGCCTTAAGTCAAAATCTATATCTGTAGCACTTGAACCAATAGGTTGCTACCAACTTTAAACTCCTTCAAAGATCATCTTCCTTGAGCCCTCAAAAATGGGAACACTGATACATTCCTGAACCACCGCACACCGCGATCTCTTATAGCTGCTTCTCCAGCACTATTGCACGCTTCCCTGCACCGAGAGAGATTTTAAGAAGAACATAACAATGGCAAAGTTAACACATTTAATCAAGGGCGACGAGACCAAATTACTGATAAAAATTCCTTTACGCTCGAAAATACCAAGTGTCATTACTGCATCAACCCAAACCTAAACATTTATAGTCTGGTTACCTTTCCTCTTCCAGAAATAAAATAACATATCTCTGAATCATATACCGAGTAAACCTCCTTTCAGGTCATTCACTGCCACAAAACATAGACAAACATCCTACCATCACATCAATATCGTGCAATAACAACTCATGAGCATTATATCAACCGTGGCATAGCCTTAAAGCTCATATAAGTATAGCTACTGAGCTAAAATGATAGAATATCCTTCTGCAAGGTGACGACAATAGCCCAATCAATTACATAAGGAGAAACATCCTGCATCGCATCCGTAGTACCATTACGGTACCTCAATTCCCGATCGATAGCAAGCACTTCACGTCGCATAAGATTGAATAGGAGAAATAAAGTTATAAGCCTCAAAGGAATCAAATAGCAAAATGAGGAATCAAGAAGAGAAGTGCTCCTAACAGCCTTGTAGCCTCTCGAAGATAAGTACAGACATCTCTGTAGCGATCCGCAAGACTATACTAGACTTGCTCATGACTCGTGAGTACAAATTGAATATTGTGCTCTAATACCATATTGTCACGACCCAAAATCCGTTAAAGATTGTGATGGCGCCAGACACCACTGTCAGGCAAGCCAACACCAAATTGTTGATTAAATTCTCATTTTAATATTTTTGAAATCATAAATTTCTTCAATTTAACTAGTAAAAGATGAACTTTACAGAATAAATAATAATGTTTTTCACTTTCAGTACAGAAAATCCCATAATCATCCCAGAACCGGGTGTCACAAGTGCATGAGCATTTCCAAGGAAATATAATAAAATAAAATACAACATCTGTCTGGAATATAAATTTGGACAGAAAAGGAAATACAAGCACTCTGAAGGAGACTCTGCTTGCTGCAGATCATCTCATAAGATGCACTCTCCAACGTCCCCGTATAAACCACACCGATACGCCCACAAGGCCACTAGGCATACATATGCCTGTACAACAAAATGTACAGCAAATGTAGTATGAGTACGAAAACAGCGCGTACCCAGTAAATATTCAGTCTAATCTCAAAGAAGTAGTGACGAGAGGTTAACTCCGACACTTACTATGGTCAACACTAATATGCCAACAATATGATAAATTATGTATTTTATATGGTGACTGCAAACTCAATACGATGAAGCCGGTAAACAATTCTTTTGTTAATAGGAGATTTCCAAATTTATTTTCATCTTTTGACAATTTATATCGCTGGCCAATGAGGCCACATAAATTATAAAAAATTCCAAAATAATCAATTAAGTCATGCACAAATCATGTTGAGGTTGTACGGCCCCATCGAACATAATATTTAAATTGTGCACTAACGGAGGGTCGAACGACGCAAACCATAGATGTATTTATTTAATTTGCTGAGGAATTTGGCCCGTTCCACAAAAGGTAAACACAATTAACCAGTCAATCAAAAATTGATCAAGGAGCAATTATCCAAGGAAATGCGAATCCCATTTTTACCGATCGAGAAAATGAAGTTTAACCTTTTAGAAATACATTTACGAAGTTCGGTATGATTTAAGAAAATTAAATTAACAATAAGGTTACAAATATCGCAAGTACATCATGCTTTTGGGTCCTAGACTACTCGAACTTAAGCATAATAGTAGCTACGCACAGACTCTTGTCACCTCGTACGTATGTAGCCCCCACAAATAGAAGCACATAATAAATCAGTTCACCGATGGGGTTAATTCCCTCTTAAAAGTTATAAAGGAGACTTACCTCGCTCAGAAGTTCCATAACCAGCTCCAAAGCCCTTCCAATAAATCAAATCAAAAAGTCGATAAAAATTACCCTAGGGACCACGTGCCCGGATTCTGAAATTTTTTGAAGATTACTTTTACCCATAACCTCACGAACTCGATTATATAATTTATTTCCAATTCTATGCCAAATTCGTGGTCAATATCCAAAAATACCAATTTCTATGTTTTTCTTCGAGATCCCAAATTTTCTACAATTTTTCATGCCTAAATCCATAAAAAACCTTGTATTTATTCAAAACTACTAGAAATCACTTACCTCTTGATGATGATGGAACTCGTTTCCAAAATCTCACAAAAATTGCCTAATACCAAGTAGGAATTAGGGAAATGGGTTAAGTCTCGGAATAAAAAGCCCTTGGCTTGTGAAATCTGGCTCGCAAATGCGATTGTCGCATTTGCAAAAAATGCATCGCAAATGCGAACCCATGCTCTCCCTGCCATGGCCGCGTTTGCGACCAGGATATTCGCAAATGTGAAGAGGACAGTCATCGTAAAAGTGATAAATACTTCGCAAATGCTCTCTTTCCCTCAGCAGCCCTAAGTTCTCAACTGTGACCTTACCTTCTCAAATGCGATGCTTGCGTTTGCGACCAATACATCGCAAATGCGATCTCACACCAGAACCAACAATCCAGTTTCTTCACCAAGCACTCCAAAGCTACTTCGAAACTCACCCGAGCCCTCGGGGCTCTAAACCAAACATCCACACAAGTCAAGAAACATAATATGAACTTGTCTGAGGCCTTAAATCACATCAAACAACGTCAAATTCATGAGTCACACCCCAATTCATTCTTAATGAACTTTAGAATTTCAAACTTCTACATTTGATGCCAAAACCTATCAAACAACATCTGATTGACCTCAAATTTTCTACACAAGTCACATTCAACATAATGGACCTACTCCAACTTCCAGAATAGAAATCCGATCCCAATATCAAAAATTAATTTCCATTCAAACTTCTCAAAACCTTCAAATTCTAACTTTCACCAACGACTGCAAAATGACCTAAGGACCCCTAAATCCATTTTGGGACGCGCTCCCAACACCAGAATTATCATACGATGCTATTCCCAGTCTCAGATTCCCAAGAAAATATCGATAACATTAAAATGCACCTCACCCCAAATTTTTTTGAGATTTCTTCCAAAATGCCAACTTCCAAAATAGGTCCCGAAACGCTCCTAAGTCATTCAAAACCTGATCAAGATATACGCCCAAGTCCAAAATCATCATACGAACTTGTTGGAACCTTGAAATCCCAATTCCGAGGTTGTTTATTCAAAAATCCTTAGTCATTTCTTCCAACTAGCTTCCATAATGAGAATTTTTTTCCAAATGAACTTCCAACTTCCCGAATTTCATTTCTGACCACGCGTACAAGTCATAATACCTGAAGTGAAGCTGCTCATGGCCTGAACCCATCGAACGACGCGTTATGGCTCAAAACGATCATTCGGATTGTTACACTAACCCAAGTTGAAATATCAGGAGAATCAGATTTATGTGAATGATGATAACTCTTTGAATTCTATCATACATAGCACTAAATTATATTGTTATGATTTTGCCTGGTACAGAAGTATTATGTATCTGTTACATAATTTATTATATGCCTTATATACTTTGAATTCTATGTGCAAAATTATGGATTTCAGAAATGAAACTTTTAATAGAAACTAATTTTAGTAGATCCAAAGTTACTACCAGAGGCCTATTAAATGGGATGAGATTGATTTGCCCAGAGAATGGATCATAAAGGAAGCAGTAGCTCATCAAAATATTGGTAATATTGAGGTCACAAAAATAGAACAGACCTCAGATGGAAATGTTAAGATCAGGTTCAATGAACCTGTTCAAGCTGATAATATCAGTTTATCATCTAGATTAACTATATCTAATTCTTCTTATATTTCTCCAATCGATTATGTGGTAGATTTATATCTAGAGCATCTACATCACAAATTATAGAAAATAATAGAATTGATCATATTAAAATTGGTCAGGATAATATAGTCAAAGTTAATTCAGACATTGATCCAGCCCCATCCAAAATGGATATTTCAAATGGTTGATACTTGCTTTTAATAGTTAAAGAAATTAATCTTCTATAGTCTACTCATTATCTCCAAATTGAATCCTTTTTCTTGACAAGTAGGGCAAATAAAGCAAAGGAATATTAACTAAGGACCACAGTTTCTGCCTTAAGCATGTCATTAATGATTGACTCTATTGCATTCTTCTGATCATGGGAATACCTATAAGGTCTCAGGTTGCATTGTTGTGAACCAGGTATCAAGTTGATTGCATGATCACAACTTCTCTATGGAGGCAATGCAGTTGTTTCTTGAAACACTTGAATATATGCAGACAAGAGCTTCTCAACAGCATGATTCAACACTTCTTTTCCTTTTATTGCAGGCCCGATATTTACTGCATAGACTTCAGCTATCACTTCACAAGTGCCACGCTACAACATCCATTTGGGAGTTGTAATGTCCACTGTTGTTACTTAAGGTTTCTCTTGTATTTCTAGCAAGGTGATAATCTTGTATCCCCTTTTAAAGATAAAGCTTTGAGGGTAGTACTTAAGATTACTAGAGAAAATAGGTCAATCCACCTTTAAAAGTTTGATATTGAAGGTAAATACCTCATCTTGCATCACCTAGGAGAGCAAAGGCCATTCCCAATACATGGATTGCCCATTAGCCACTCTCACCCTTAAGGGTACTGTAGTAGGCTCCACTTGTAACCTCAATAACTTGGCTATAGGGGTATAAAAACTAGAGTGATTTGAGCCACCATCAATCAACACGATTAAGGGAACCTTATTAGCAAAGCCAAGTCGTTGTATAGTTGCAGTAGAACTGGATAAACTCTTGAGAACATTCAGAGAAAGTTCAGCCTATTATTCTATAGGCTCTTCTAAAGTCTAAGGCACATCCACAAATTCCTCCACTTCAGTTTCACTTACAGCTTCCACACCCTCCATAGTATTAAGTGAATCGAGCTTGCACTGATGCCCTAGATAATACCTTTTTTTTACACTTATAGAAGATTCCCTGCTCTCTGAGTGCCTCAAAGGTGTTTGGTAGTCAGTGTCTTGATGTCAGTTCCTTTAGAACATTCTTCAAATATATTCACGAACAGCTTTCCCTTCCCATTGATCTAACAGTGCAAGCTTTCCTTTTCGGAGGCTGATATCTTATGCTGACCCTTCCTTTCTGCTCTTTATGTTTAATTGGCTATGTGATTCCATCCGATTTGGATCCCAGCCCAATTCTGGGCCAGTATCAATATTTCATAATGTCCATCATAGCCATCTTGGATCTATATAGCAACTGCATTCCCAAGTTTTGTTGTGTCTTTTTCATCTCGATACTCTTCATGGAAAGAAACTCCATCTGGTCCTTCAATGAATGGAACAACATACACAAAATAAGCGGAGTGACCCCACTCACCACGAACCACGATCTCTTGACATCCCCACTGAAATTTTATGCATTGGTGGAGAGTGGATAGCACGCCCCCTTCTATATGTAACCAGGGCCTATTTTGCGATAAGTTGTAGAAAGAGAAGATGTCCATCACTTGAAACAATATGTGGAATTCCACCAGCCCGATATGCAAGGCCAAATAAAGTTCTCCAATCACATCCTTTTGCGAACCATCAAAGGCTCCTTGCATGGCTTTCCTTGACTTTCCCCAAAATGAATTCCTAACTCCCGTAGGACAGAGAGAGGATAAATGTTGACACCTAACCATCCATCGACCAGCACCCGGGACACCACTTTGTCCCCACATTTGATAGTGATTTGAAGAGCCTTGTTGTGACTTGCGCCTTCGGTAAGAAGTTTGTCTTTTCTGAAGGTGGTCATGTTTTCTTCGACCATTTTACTAATTATCGCGGCCAACGCCTCACTAGTGGTGTTACTTGGTACACTTACCCCTCTTGATAATTTCAATAGGGCATCCTTATGACTATCAGAACTCATTAATAGATCGATGATCGATATCTGTGCTGGGGTTTTCTTCAACTGCTCCTCTACAGAATACTCTTTGCTTGACATTCTCTTCAAAAACTCGGCGGCTTCTAGGTTTGTTATGTTCCTTTTTGGAATTTGTTCTCTCCATGTGTTTCCTCTATTGACATCTTTAGGAGTGTACCATCTATCAGACCTAGTCATACCATGGTCTGCAATAGAGTGTCAATTTGGCCTTTCCCTTTTGCTGGTACGTCCATGGGACAATTTTGTATTCCTGGCTTTCTTTGTCTCTTGTAGCAGTAATAAGTTGCTGCAAATAAGTTTAAACTGCCACGGTAGGCCTCAGTTGTACTATAATAATCAAAGCCTTTTGGGGAGGGATCCTGGCAATATTTGCATTTCCTATAGTGACAATTGTTCACTTTAGGTCATACTCCTCGATTATGTGATCATGTAGCTCCCTAGTTTTGGTGATTTGGCAATGGATTGCGATTCATATTGGGGCCATAATGAACTGGATGTCTTTTCTCTTGATTAGGGTATCAATCTCATCTTTCAACTTAAAACAATTTTCAGTATCATGCCCAGGTACATTAGAATGGTACACGCATCTTTTAGTGCCATCAAAATACATGGAAGGATGTTCTGAACCCCTTCATTCGACTAAGTGTATCAATCTTTCTCTTCTCAATCTCTCGATGGGGAAGAGGCTCAACAATCAGGGTATAATTTCTAGGACCCCTTTCTTGAAATTTGGGACGAGGGCGGTGTATAAGCAGGTTGGTTTTGGTTAGGACATGAGCATATAGTTGTTGTGGGTTTTGGTTGTTGTTGGCTCGAGAAGGGTTTTATTATGGTTAAGGGCGGTAATAGGGCTGGATGTTGTAGACCAGAGCGTAAATGGGTGGTGGTGAATGGTTGCTTGGGGAATAAGATGTGCTTTCGTGATGTGGGTTGGGTTGGTAGTAAGGGATGACTGCTGAGACCTCCTCTTTCTTCTTCTTTTCGCTACCAATTGACCCTGACTAGATGGCCTTGCTGGCTGCTTACAGTGCTACCATGGACTGTACCTTACCAAATTATATGCCTTCTACGAAATCTCCTATCTTCACCAGCTCGGGAACTTTTTGTCCCATCATCTTTTCAAAGTATATTCCCTCAGAGGCTTTGATGAAATACTTGGTTAGTTCAATGTCGTCCAGCTGAGTTTGTGCCCTGGCGGCCTCTGACCTCCACCGTCGTGTATATTCTAGGAATGAATCAGATGTTTTTTCTAGAGGTTCACCACTGCAAACCGATCTGGAGTGATTTCTGTATTAAATAAAAATGATTCATGAATTCTTCCGCCACATCTTGCCACGTTCTCGATTTTTGCGGATCCTATCAAGCATACCTGGTGAATGTTTCTCATGCCAAACATCTTATAAATAACTTCATCATTGATAGTGGTACTCCCTATTTCCAGCTGACTTTGTGAGCCCCACTTCATATCGGGATCATATATATTTTGTTAATTGTGTATTATGTTTTGAGGTATAGCCGTGGCCTTGTTGCCGAGACCATCATCGTACTCTTTTGTATCTAGTAGAGGCTCCATAGACAAAGTGTGGGTGGTATGTTGGTATTGGGAAAGTCAAACTAGTAATATTGTATTAATATCACATGTTCCAATTCAAACTATGAAAGTGTATGCATTTCTGAAATTTATAAATGGTGTAGCTAATGATAATTAATTGGTATTCTTTGCATGATCCTCCCCATATTCTAATTAATGAAATGGAACTTTTCATTATTCATGAATGAGTTCGGGTAGAAGGTATTATACAAGAATGCTCGGCCAGGTTATTTCGATTGAGCGTCAGTCGCACTCTCCGAGGTCGGGTTGTGACAATATTGTTTCAATATAATGCCTTTTGGGCCCAAAAATGTTGGAGCCACATAAAAATTGCATCTAGATTAATTTGGCATCTAGAGTTATTCATACATTTCCTTTAATATAGATAGAACTATAATTATATGCTTACGTAATTTATTTGCTCTTTTATAATTATCATGCTTATTGTTTCTACACCCTTCTCCGTTACTGCTTTGTATAAACTGTCATCACATTTCTTCCTATCGAGTCTTAATCATAAACTATCATACACAATGGCACGCAAGGGTTGTCTTTTACACCCCTTCAAACATTCTTTTTAAAACTCTCAAGTTTTAGAGAATGGCTTTGTTAGGTCAACTGACAAAACTTCTCACTGCCTTCGGTCTAATTCAAAAATAGGAAACACTCAACTCTAGTAAAATAGGTCATACTGCAAAAACCTTAGGTAAGCGGTCCTTGGCACCAATGCACAATTAGGAAAGACACCCTTATGTCAGGGGATCATGCACCCAACGACATAACTTCTGTGAAAACACAAACAAACTTGACAAGACACATAAAGATCCAGAGCAAACACTTACCTAAACATCTTTCTTTTACCCATCTAAAAAAAAATGGAAATCAACACCGATAAAAAACCCTGAAATCAACATAGCTATCTTAACACCACATAAATTAAAATAATTATGGCAAAATATTCATCGGGAACGTGGAGATGAGGTTCGGATGCACTTTGGGGCATTAACAACATTGCTGAACATCTGAGTAGACAGGGTGCTCACTCGCCTGTTGATAGATATTTGGGGTCTAGCTAAGGTAGTGCTTAAATTTGCCGACTGTGAGTTAGTCTTGACATTGGAATAAGTCACAAGTTTCACGGAGCTACCATTTAATGAAAGAAAGCCAATACTGCCAATTATTATGCTTAGTTACCAGTTCTTAGATTCCCTAGGCCTTGCAAACAGTGGGGGTCTCAGAAGTATCGAGGTGGATGGGAGAGCCTCTACCAGTTGTTCGGAAGATTTTGGCACCGTTAAAGCTATGAATGATATTCAGGGGAGTTCAAATGTGACCACCTCCCAAAGTTTGATGATATCAAACTTTGGGGGTTTGTATCCTACTGGTATATCCATATTTGGATGAATACGTAGATCCTCGTTGTCCAAACTTTCACTTCCTCGGGCAACATGATGGCTCTTAATTTTCCATCAAAACATTTGAAAATTCTTAGATATTGAATTTTCTTCCTTACACATGGCTTCTCTATCTATTTCGGCGTATCGGTCAATCTCACAAAGCACCCTGAACGTGGTAGGTGCTATAAAGGTAGGTACATATTGCTCATGGGCGGCATTATTGTTTAACCAAAAAATGATAATTTGGTCAAAGCTAGAATTTAAGATAAGAAATCGGGTTACTGATAATCAAGAGACCAAAAAGTACAATCGGCTTTCTTTAAACAAGAATAAGCAATAAAGAAATTTGTATTCTAATATGATGTCAATGATCTTTCGTCTCTCTACAAATGATGGGACTTCTTCCTTTTATAGCTGATTCTAGGTAAAAGAATGAAACCTAAGCTTTAATGAGACAATTATGAGTAATAAATGATATTAAATAAGCCGTTACATAATTATTCCTATTAAATACCAATTTTCCAACGTATCAGGTATTTAATACTGAATTTGGACTCCTTTTTGTCTTCAGATCCATGTCTTCAATGCCTTTCGATTCGTTGGCTTTAAATGACTCGAATTGGTACGGGACTCATGTCTAAACTGCTTCTCGTGCCTGTTTAACTTCCTCTTCCCGTATCTTTGTCACCAGATTCTTGTCTTTTGAATCCTTAAGAATTCCTAGACCTAAATGCTTCATTTAGGTACGAGATACGTATCTAAATTGTACCCCGTGCCTATTTTGAGTTCTTCTTCTCGTGTCTCTCAATTAATTATTACGTGTTGACCTTTTGACCAATCCACGTGTCATGCCACGTCATTTTTAATATAAATTCAGTTTTTTCCAATACAGATAGTCCCCCCACTTTCCTTTTATTTATCAATTAAATAATTGGGAAGTGGTATTTTCTTCCTTTTATCCTTTACTTATAACTGAGCTTACAATCCCTACCATTAGGAAAGATTGTAATTGGAAAGAGAGTCTTCGTCTATCAATTCCTACCCTAAATCAGAGGATCTCTTCTTATAGAAGTGGGTATTCTTTCGTTTATACTTATCCCTTTACTTTGGGATTTAAACCTGCCATAGAACAAGTTATCCTTGATTTCTATCGCTTCTTCAATATTTGCTTAGCTCAAGTTGATCCCTTAGTGTGGAGGGCTGTGGCTTGTTTGAGATTTTTATCTACCAAAGCCAAAATCAACTTCACTTTTTCCCATCTTATTCATTTATATCATCCCAACCTAATGCGTCATGGGGTTTTTACCTTAACTGCGAGGAGTAAGAAAGTTTTGGTAAACCTTGATGATATCAATGACCGTGGGTGGTATCTTCGTTATATTGCTGTTCGTACATTGGATTTGCTGGGTGAAACAAACATTCCCTTCCCTGAGAAGTGGAACTTTGCACGTAAGCTTCTATTTACTTTACCGTGCCTATTTTTAGAGATTTTGATTTTCTCTTTAATTTTATCCCTTGTTGGTTTTTTGTAGCAACCATGGGAAATGTGGAACCTATTCCCAACTTCCGTGGTTGGGTAGATTCGATTTAAAAATTGCTCCTAAATAAGATAGAACTTGGAAATCTATTTCTTCTTTACATGGCTAGAGAGTAAAAACACACGGTATGTATTTCTTTACATATATATTTTTTATAAATACATATGATAGACCCCTTTCTTTACAATATTGAGTTCATATCCTTCTTTTTATCAGGGTTTGGTATGAGAGGAATGACGGCTGATGTAGCTTTGGCTATGCGTACTGCCGCCAATGCCTCCCTTGATTTGGACAAGGCTAAGGCTTTGATAGCAAAGAGAAAAGCTATGACAGTAGATACTGAGAATGAAGAAGAAGGAGGTACCTCGTTGGTATCTAGACCCAGAGTCAGGAGACGCGTTATTATGGAAGATGAAGCTGAAGATACTCCTGCTCGTACCTCCACCACCGAGCCTGTCTTGATTCATTCTGATGAAGATGCCGCACCAAGAGACACTAGTGAATCTGTTCACCGTCTCTCTGTTGGTGATTTTAAAAGTGGGGGGCTCGGCCCTGTTTTAAACGAAATTCCTCTATCTTCCTCAGTTCCTATTTCTCCTATTCCTTTTGTATCCTCACTACCCGTGAGTGTTTCTTCTCCTGTGTTGACTTCTTTTGCTTCTTCATTCACTGTGAGTGCTTCTGCTTCCGTACCTATATTAGCTCCCGTGTCTATTCCTTTTGCTTTTGCTTTGACTCCCGCAGCTCCTGCTATTTTCACCTCTTCTACTACTCCTCCTTCCACTGCTCCTTCTTCCACTGCTCTGTCTTCCTCTGTCATGCACTCAGAAGCTGGTCCCAATAACAGAAGCATGGCTATGAGAAAGGTTACACTGGAAGTACCTGCTACTCATAGCCTTTTGAGGAATACTGGTGGAGTTGATGTTTGGCTTGAGCCTCTAATAGGAGATGTGGAGAGGACGAAGATGCAAAGTCACAGATGCTTCACTTTAAT
>MU668225.1:10237-31584 GCA_026770625.1 Nicotiana glauca
TGGACGTTGATCGGAACCTCATCGGCGACCTCGTCGGACGACACTCAAAGACGGAACTTAACAAACCTCTAGCTTGCCGGAAAGCTGGAAAAAGACGATGGAAATGGGGCTGGTGTAGCTGTTCGTTTGGAAGCTAGTTTCAGGTTGGTCGTCGAGATGGTCGTTCATGGACGAGCTAACTGGTGTGGTGAGGGACAGGCAGTGGTGAGGTTTTTCTGGTTAGGGTTTTGTTGTGGTTTGTTGATGACGGTGATGGCATGAAATAACGCTGGTCGTTGCTGGGTTGACGACGAAAGTGGAGTAGTGAATCTGTTCGATGGGAGCTAACTCGTTTCAGCTGTGGGGTGGTCGTTTAAGACGTGAAGGTTGTTGTTGGTTTGGGACGTGAAGTTTAGGGTGGTCGACTGGGTGAGGCTGGTGGCATCGTGGTGAAGGAGGACGCTGCGGCGACGGCGTTATTGGTTATGGGATTAAGGTTCAGCTAGGTTGCTGAAGAAAATGAACAATGCCTCTATCTTTAGGCGTGATTGTGTTCACAAAAACGTGTATCTCCCTTTTTATGCATTAGTTTTTGTTCAAAAATTCTTCCTTTTTTTAAAAAATATTGTTTATGTATATATAGTGGTGTATAGAGTATGGGTAGGGAATAGTTTTGGGGGGGAAATATTCTGGGAAAGGTTTTGGGGGGAAAATATTTTGGGAAAGGTTTTGGGGGGAAAATATTTTAGGCTTTTCAAATGTTTGGCCAATTTGAATTTAAGACCAAGCCTTTTCACTTCCCTCTTCTTTTTGTTGTTCTTTTCTTTCTTTAATTAATTAAAAACCTAAACTAAATTCTTAAATTAATTCAAATTGTAAAATTAAGCTAATTATCTAACTATGTAAAAATGTTCATTTTTTTGTTATTTTTGATTAATAGTACAATTAGCTCAATATAATTAATTCCTCAATGCAAATTAAACCTAAGGTGACATGAAATTAAAATGTGACACTTTTTATGATTTTTCTATGATTTTGAATTTTTTTTTTTAAAATGTTAAAAATATTTGAAATGCAATTAAATAAAGAAAAACACCTAAAAATCAATTAAAATTATTTTCGTCTATTTTTAGGAGTTATCTTCATGTAGGGCAAAAATCACATGCTTACAATTGATGATTGTTGTCCTATGTGGCATAGAATTATTAAGCTTCTACAGGGAGAGTTGGTTGTAGTGTTGTTACAAAGGAGACTCTGCTAAATTTATATAGATCCCGGAGAATTAAACAACCGAGGATGAATGTTTCTAAAGGAGGAAGCATGTTACATCTCGCATTTTTGTATGTTAAAATTTTTGTCTTCAGTTAATTGATGTAGATTCGGGGATGATATTATCTTGAGGTTAACGTATTTATGCTATTTATAACAAGCGATAGGTAAGTGTCATGAAGAATAAAGGGCACACAAATTAAAGAAAACGAGTTTCATTGAAGGTTGCCGATTTGGGATAAAATATAGGTCGAGCGATAATACACGATATTTATTGACTAGTAACATACAAGGCAATATATGACTGTGATAGTATGATGTATAAAGTATATTAAAAATGAATAGTATTTTTAGGTAATTTGATATAATTGTTAATTATGCAGGTAATTGGTTAATTACCGGGTAACAGGACATTACCTAATTACCTAATAAGAGGATAAAGATTAGTAATTCCCACCCCACCCCACCAAAAAACGTCGCAACTGGCCATAACCCAAGGCAAATGACTCCTTAGTCATTTTGATAGGTGGCAACTAAGTTAGCAAAGAACGGAACACTTCATTTCTTATGATTATTATACAATTCTTACCGTCAGAACATTAGGAACATTGACAATTCAAGGACATTATCATTCTGTAATCCATTAGCCATTTCAAAGCTTTCAACAAAGCTTCCTCTCTCATATCTGGAAAACAAAGTCACAATCAGAACGTTAGAAACATTGACAATTTAAGCTCATACAACACATTAACAACGAGATTTCTTGCAATAAAATTCTCCTACAAAGAATATTTATACGGAATTTCCCTACTCCAGGTATGTTAAGGCTATCCATTCTTTCTTTTTGGCATGATCCAAGTTATATTGAAGAAACGAGCAAATGCACAATTTTCATAAACGACTCTATTCATAGAAATACTAGGGGTCTCTGTGTTCTTGATTCCCCATTTGCCATATTATTATATCTTCTGTTCATGCATTTCAAAATAATACGCAGTTGATAAAGTTTATCCGAAAGCAATATTGAGATTATTAACATATTTTCATTAATTTCATGCATTTATACAGGTACATTGACCCATGACCAGATGGAGTTATATACGCGTATTTATATATATATATGTATATGGGATATGGGATAAGGTTACGGTGTTATATACGCACCACCACCTAGTCAATTGGTATATGTTGATGATGTTGCCCACAGTGGCCAAGACGATATGATGGAATGTCCTCAGAGGTTTGATGATATTATGTACACCTATACCTATGCATGACACGATATTTATATGTACGTGCATGACATTATAAATGTTTTAGAATTTACAATGATATTCAGATTTACAGATGAAATTTTTTATTCCATGTTTCTTGTATGTCTTTTATGTACTGATTTTCATGCCTCACACACTCAGTACATTTTTTGCACTGACACCATTTTTCACGGGGCCTACGTTTCAGGCCCGCTGGTGCAGGTAGGCAGCTGATGGTCCTCATTCTTAGGATCCTTGATCATCGAGAGTTGGCGTGCTCCACTTGAGCCGTAGCTGCTTTTGATTTTGGTATGATATGCTTGTATATATATATGGGTATGACGTGGCTCAATCCCGTCTTTATAGCGTTGCATTTCCATTAGAGGTCTATAGATAGTTGTGTACAGTTGGATAGTATGTGGCCTTTTCAGCTTTCAGTTTTGGTTATATAGTTGTCTATCACGGCCTTGTCGGCTCGCCTACTATAACTCGCACGTATATCTATATATCTTTTTTGGACAAGTTTTCCTCGCGCATGTTATTCTCTTAATTCAGCAGATATTATTCATGTTTATATCTTAGTCGCATGCTTAAAAGTGTTCGACGGGTAGGATTCGGGCACTCGTCGTCGCCCATCAGTTTGGGTGATGACAAAATTATAGAAATTTGACAATTATTAGTTGGCTTACCTAGTGGGTTAGGTTGGTGCCATCATGACTATTGGATTTCGTGTCGTGACATGATGTTAACTGTTCTGCATCAGTTACTTTTACACTTTTAATTATTTATCGTTGTTACGTTTTCATACAGTTCATTTATATCATAGTAGGTATTTTGACCTGGCATTGTCACTACTCTATTGAGGATAGGATTGATACTTAGTGGGTACCGTTGTGGTATACTCATACTGCGCTTTTGCACATCATTTTATGTAGATGCAGTTACGTCTGCCTATGTCGATCTTTAGTGATCATCTGTTAGTTGCTTTATGGAGATGTCATGATATGCCTGCTCGGCATCTGCATGCTCAGAGTGACCTTCCATTACTTTTACTACTATTATACGTTTTATTTAGACAGTGATGTTGTAGGCACTCTAGTATGACTCCATAGAGCTTATGACTCAGTTCTACAGATCTTGGGGAGTGTATTATTGTTAATTCTATGTTTGGAAGTTACATAAATTATTCAGCCTCGTTTTAGTATTTTTTTAATTATTTCTGTTAGTTTATTAACTGTTAGGCTTAACTAGTCGTAAAGTGTAGGTTCCATCATGATATCCTACGGAGGAAAATTGTGGCCGTGATACCCTTGTCTTTTACTCACCTGTATGTACCTTAGTTGTTCGCAATTGCGATGTTCACAAAAGCGAACAACTGATCACATATGCAATCAGTCTCCTGGCCTTATATTTTTGATGACCCTAAAGGTCATCTCTTGCATTAGAAGTCAAAACTGTATTCCGAGGCCTTAAAAACCTCTTTCCACCTCACCTCAATTTGCGTTCAAAGTCCGGGAGCATTTTCAAAAAACTTTTATGTGAAGTCTTAAAAAAATAATGAATTTGGCATTTAAAATGGGTTACTATTGACTTTTGTCAATATTTTTGGTAAACGGATTTAGACCCATGATCTAACGGTCCCGTAGGGTCCGTACTAAAATATGGGACTTGGGCGTATATCCGGAATCGAATTCCGTGGTCGCAAGCCTGAGAAAAGTATTTTTAAAGAAAATTATTAGCTAAAAAATATAAAGGCTTTTATAAGTGAAATGATGAATTTTCTTGATGGTATCGAGCCCGTCCATTGGTTCCGGAGCCCGATATAAGTTTAAAATAATAATTTAGTTGAATCTGTGAAATTTGGTAAGAATCATAATTGGTTTGGTACAAATTCGACCTATAGTTGAGAAAATAAAAATTTTAATGTTCTTGAGTGATTTCATGAATTTGAGTAATTCCTAGTTGTTGATGTTATTTTTATGATTTGATCACACGAACAAGTCCATATGATATTTTTAAACTTGAGTGTATGATTTATTTGGATCCCCGAAGGCATGGGTGAGTTCTGGATAGGCCACGAAGTGAATTTGGATTGAAGAGAATGCTGGTATATTGCAGCTATGTAACAGGCATCTGATCTCACAATTGTGAGATCAGGCTTTGCAAATGCAAAGTGCTCAGGTTTGGGAAATACGACCAAGTGTCGCAAACGCAAACATTGGGCTGGGAATTGCGAAGCCCATCGCAAATGCGACGTTTTCCTTCGCAATTGCAAAGATGACAGGATTCCAAAGTGTTCGCAATTGCTAACCCCTGGTCGCAATTGCAACATCTGAGACCTGTTAAGTGTGATTTTTGACGGGATTCTTCTTTTTTTTTTTTATATAACTTTTCAAACTCTAAACTCCCATAGACGATTTTCTTGAAGAGAGTTCTTCCTCAAATCATAGGCAAACGATTTCTAACTTATTTTCTTCAATCTATTACATCTTTTTACATAATTTCATCTCAAAATCAAGAGGTTTTAATGGGGAATTGGGTGTTTTTGGGTAGATATTAGGATTTTTAAATTTTGGGAATTTAGACCTCGATGTGAGGTCCGATTTCAAAACTAATTACATATTTGAGTTCATGAGTAAATGGGTGATCAGGTTTTGGTTTGAAATTCGTGTTTTCACTAAACGGGCCCGGGGTCGATTTTTGACTTTTTAGGGAAAATAACGGGAAAGCTATTTTCATGCATTAGAATTGCTTTATTTAACACTTATTAATGTTATTAAGTAAATTGTGACTAAATACAAGCGAATTGGAGGTGGAACCGAGAGGTAAAGAGATAGTTGAGGCTTAATCTTATCCGTCGATTGGAGGCAAGTGTTTGGCCTAACCATAGCTTGAGGGAATATGAGTTCTGGTCTATTTGATATCTGTTGGTATCGAGTAAGACGTATAGGTATGGTGATGAGTATCTGTACATTGTTGTCAAGCATGTCGGCGAGTCTTAAATCATGATTTTGTGACTCTAATATGTATCGATCATGCTCAAATTGATGATTATTAATGTTGAACAAAGCTTATGAAACTTTCGTAGTAATTGTTTATTGTTGAGAATTGACACAAGTTGAGTTTTATTCATGTAAAGAAATTGTTGAAAACGAGATTGGTTATAGTTGAATCCTTTTGTCGGGATGTTATTGTTGATTCCTTTGTCGGGATATTATTGTTGATATTGTTGTTTCCCTTGCCAGGACATGTTTTTTCTATTGTTTATGTAAGGAAGAGTGTAAAGCACGAAGGATGATGCCGTGCATGATATTGTGAATGAGTGTAATACACGAAGGGTGATGTCGTGCTGATATTATGAATGTTAATGCACGAAGGATAATGCCGTACCATGATTTGAGAGTTAATGCAAGAAGGGTGATGCCCTGCCGATATCGTGAAGATTAATGCACAGAGCGTGATGTTGTGCCATGATTATGTGAGGTAAAGAACGAAGGGTGATGTCGTGCGATTCTATTGTTTCATATGGTGAGGATGAGAGTAAAAGCACGAACAATGACGCCGTGCACGTGTTACCGTTTCATTGTTTTGTTGATTTAGATATGATGTTCATTATGCTCCTTTATTGATGATCCTTTATTGGCTTATTGTTAGAATCTGATATCCCCCGTAGTATGTCCCCTTCCCACCTTATTCTGTTGATTCCTATTATTATGTTTCTGCTCGTATATGATCTATTTGCATAGGTATATGTGATTGTTGTGTCCTAGCCTTCTCATTACTTTGCCGAGATTAGATTAGACACTTGCTCAATACATGGGGTAGGTTGTACTGATACTACACTCTACACTCTTTTGTGCAAATTTTGGTACCGGACCCGGCGAGTAGCTGGGGTAGCTGCCTTTAGTCCAGGGAGACCAAGGTAGATCTGCGAGTATCCACAGAGCCTGAAGTCCCCCTTCCCTATTTTAGCTTTATGATGTCTCTTTCCTTTTCGAGAACAACTGTATTTTCTTTTCAGACCTGTATTTGTAGTAACTCGTAGATGTTCGTGAAATTATGACAGTAGATTCGTGGGTAGACTTGTAGTGGATTATTTGATCATGTTTTAACTTTACAGAATTTATAATCTGTTTAATTTTAGTTTTTGGCTTATAGCTGTTTGGGTTAAATGTTAACTGTGTAGAATCTTAATAATTGGCTTGCCTAGCTTTTACGAGTAGGCGCCGTCACGATTTTCGAGGGTAAAAAATTTTGATCGTGATAAGATCTTGCAATTACGACACAGCTATCACAATTGCGGTAGTCGCAAACGCGACAAAAGTACCTCAAATGCAAAGTATGGAAGCCACATAAATGTGAAGCTGCCCCATATCCTCAGCATCGCAAATTCGAGCTTGCATTAGCAAATACAAGACTCGCATTTGCAAACAGGCCATCGTAATTGCAATGTCAACAGCAACTCAAGTCTTACCAAATCAGTCAAAAACCCGTCTGAAACTCACTCGAGCCCCTAAGGCCATAATTCGAACTTTTACAAGTACAACAACACTATACAAACTCACTCATAAGCTCAGATCGTTAAAATAACATCTACAATCAAGAATCAACTATCAAAACTCAAAAATTTCAAAGTTCATAACTTTAAAGTTTGACTTGTTACAATAAGCATCGAAATAGCCTCGGATCACTCGGAACTCCAACCAAACAAGCGTACATTTCCAAAATCATCATAGGAACCTACTGGAATCGACAAAATACCAATTCGAGGTCGTTTACCAACAACATTGACCGTTATCAACTCTAACCATTTTCAAGTAAAAAAAATAAAGTTTTCTTTGAAAAATTACATTTAAACTTTCCGAAAATTGAAATGGTCCATGCACACAAGCTATAAATCATCAAATAGTTCTTTGAAATGTCAAAATCATAAAATGGGAAGCTAGAACTCAAAACAGCCTATAGGGTCATTACATAAAATTAGCTTATTTTAAAAAATATTTTTTCTAAAAAATACTTTTTGAAAAATCACTTTTAGTTAGAAGGGGTTTGTGTTTGGCAAATAAATTTAAAAAGTCCTTTTGAAAAGGAATTAGTGTTTGGCCAAACTTCTAGAAAATATTTCTACGTGTGTTTTTCTTTAAAGTGCTTTTCAAAAAGGTAAATTTAGGGAGAAGCTACCTTTTCTGCTTCTCAAAAACTGGTTTTGCTTCCACGTAAAAGCACATTTTTTCTTTTAAAAGCTTGGTCAAACACCTTAATTTTAAAAATAGGCACTTTTGGAAAGTAAAAAAAGCTTGGCCAAACTGGCTAAATGGTTGTCATCTTTGTCCGGAATTACAAGATTAAGAGCCTGTTTGGCCAAGCTCTTGGGAGGCCAAAACTATTTTTTTTGTCAAAAAAGTACTATTGAAAAATTTATGCGTTTGGCCAAATGAAAAAGTATTTTTGAACAAAAGAAGAAACAATTTTTCTTCTTTTGGGGAGAAGCTACAAATGCTAGCTTCTTCCAAGAAACAGAAGCAGAAAATTAATTTGTTCCAGAACAAATAGCCTCAAAGTAAATTTATATTTTTCAAATTATTCCTCATTAATTTAATATGTTTTTCTTTTTCTTTTTCTTTTTATTTCTGTTATACATTTCTTTTCTTTTTTATTTTAATCATTTTTTATTCTCTTTCTCCTATTCATAAGAGTAGAACTTTTGTATTGAATGTGGCACATCGACATATTTAAATTATTATGTAAATAATAAGAAATGCCAAATACTCAATGTTATTTCTTTGTAATTTCTATATTTTATATTGATTGGAATTTTTATTTATATTTTTATTTACGTTTTATATTTTAATTGAATTCTTTTATAATAAATATTTAACCTTTTTTCTTAATAATACTAATCGCAAATTAAACATTTACTGTCCTTTTTCGTAATTTGATACTTAAAAGTACTTTTTAAAAGAATGATCAAGCAAAATGAGCTTGTAAAAAGTATTATTCAAACGAATTAGCCTAATACAAACTGTTATTTTGCAAAAAACTTTTTCAAAAAGTACTTTCGAATAAAAATACTTTCAAAATAAGCCACTTTTTACAGGTTGGTCAAACGGGCTCTATGTTGTAAGCCATATTTTTTAGTGTGCGATGGCTCGTGAACTTTTGAAACCTCTCGTCAACGATCGATGCAACAGTGACTCGCAGCTAACTTTGGATGGTACTTTGCCTCCTCCCTTAGTTTCCCTTTTGTTGCGTCTCACGTTTGACATAATTTGATAGCCAATCTAATAACATCACTCTAACACATTTATAGTTGTTTGATTAGTACAGTTTTATACAAGTAGGCTAAAATCTAGGTTAATTTCATTTACGATCATCAAATTAAATTAGCATTAGAAGTTTAGAAAATACTTTTAAAACAAAATTTTATATCAAAATTGCGTGGAATGATGTGGAACAATGTGACGATCCAAAGGGTCATCACCGTAATTTTTCCTTGTTCCGTGCTTCCAAGGCCTTGAAAACCTCGCATCCAGTTGCCTCGATTTGCATGCATAGTCCGGGTGCGAAGCCGGAAAGTTTTTATGTTGAAATATGTGAATTATGTGCTAAAATTAAAGAATTTTAATATTAATATTGTTAAAGTTGACTTCGGTCAACATTTTAGGTAAACGGACCCGGACCCGTAATATGACAGTCCCGGAGGGTCCGTAGGAAAATACGGGACTCGGGCGTATTCCCGGAATCGAAATCCGAGGTCCCAAGCCCGAGAAATAAATTTTTGAAATAAATTGTTTTTCTGAAAATGATATGGATTTTTGAAAAGAAAATGAGTTAGAAAATATAGGTATCGGGCTCGTATTTTGGTTCTGACGCGCGGTACAGGTCTTCAATATGTGTTAACCGCTTTCTGTGAAATTTGGCCGAAATCGGACGTCGTTTGACGTATTTCGGACCTAAATATCTAAAGTTAGAAGCTTGTGAAGTCTGAAATGAAAAAAATGATGATTTTGGGGTTTGATTCATTGAATTTGATGTTATTTTGGCGATTTGATCGCTCGACTAAGTTCGTAGGATGTTATTGAGTTAGTGTGCGTGTTTGGTTGGGAGCCCCGAGGGCTCGGGAGTGATTCGGAGGTGGTTCAGAGTAGTTTTGCACTTAGAAATCACATCAGAAATTCTGCAATTTTTACACAGACTCATTGGTCTATGCGAACGCATAGAAGTTCCGCGTTCGCATAGCTTTAGTTGACGCTGGGAAAGTTTCCTTCTACACGTTCGCACCCAGCTTTCGCGAACGTGATACCTTGCACTTCCCCTACTTCGCGTTCGCTTGACTACCACGCGTTCGCATAGAATAACCCAGGCCCCCAGAAAACTTAACCCTCCGCGTCCGCGTTACAGCATCGCAAACGCGATGCCCGTCTGTACCCAACTCAATGCGAACGCGACCCACTGTCGCGAACGCATAGCACAAATCGCCCAGTGATTTTTAAAGCTTAAAAACATAACCCACTTCGGGAATTCGCCATTTCTTCACACGAGCTCCTCCCTTAAACACCCCATAGGCAATTTTCATGATCTTTTTTCTCCATAATCTCTTGGATAAGTATTCTTAACTTCTTTCCCTCTTAATTGCTTCCATTAATCATAAATTTTCTAGCCCTAAATCATGAAATTAAAGTAGGAAATGAGGGTGTCGGGTAGAGTTAGGGCTTTGTGGATTTTGGGCGATTCAACCTCAATTTGGGGTCGAATCTTGAAACAAATTGTATATTTGAACTCGTGGGGTTATGGCTGATTGGGTTTTGGTCCGAACCTCGAGTTTGGACTATGTGAGCCCGGGGTCGGATTTTGGTATTTTTGGAAGAATGCTAGGAACTCCATTTCTAGGCTATGGGGTGATGGTTTTGAGTCTTTATAGATATTGTTGAATTAATTATGCCTAGATATTATTGTTTCGGAGTCGGATTGTAAAGGAAAAGCGGTATTGGAGAGTTGACTGCTATTCTTTGGACCGAGGTAACTGTTTGTTCTAACTTTGGCTTGAGGGAATAGGATTAGGATATTATTTATTACTTGCTATGTGAAGTCGATGTATAGGCATGGTGACGGTTATCTATGCACCTGAGTCTAGCATGACCGTGAGTCTTATTTGTGATTGATTCGGATTTCATGATGCACCTTATTGCTTAACTGATAAGCTTAATATAACGTGAATAGCTGAGGAAGGTTTGTGATTGGTTTGTCATTTGGAGCATTGGCTCGGACTAGAAATTGATACTCGAGAAATAAGTAATTAAGAGAGGAAGTGTTGTGATTATTTTCTTGCCGGGATTAAAGTATTTATTGTATCCTCCCTTGCCGGGATGTGTAGTTATTGTGTCTTTCCTTGCCGTGTTGTTTTGTTGAATTTAGTTGTTGATATTGCCCCCTTGACGGGATCTAATCGGATTGTTTAATTCCCTTGCGTGGATTTCTTCCACTATTCATTACTTCCTTGCCTCTTTTGTTGTTGCTGTTGAGTGAAGAATTATATCGGAAGGGTCGGGTTGCACGCCGCAGCACTAACAATTATAAAATCGGAAGGGTCGGGTTGCACGCCGCAGCACTAACCAATATATGATCGTAGGGTCGGGTTGCGCGCTGCAACGGAGTATGGATCAAGTATATTGTTTTTGTATGTAGGGTTTTCCGGTGTTTTCCTTATCCGTTGTTATTGTACGGTTTCATTTCTTACCCGATGATTTCTATATTTAAACTGTCGTACCCCACAGCATGCTCCCCTCCCTCTTAGTTGTTTAAATTCGTGTATTTCCTGTTATTGCAAGTATATCTGTACATGTTAATTGTGATAGGTCCTGTCTAGCTTCATCACTACTTCGCTAGGGTTAGGCCAGGCACTTACCAGCACATGGGGTCGGTTGTGCTGATTCTACACTCTGCGCTCTTCTGCGCAGATACAGGATTCAGACCGCAGTAGCACCAGTGGTGCGGGTGTTAACATTCAGATCCGCGAGACACCGAGGTAGTTTGCAGGCATCCGCAGGCCCTACGTCTTCTCTATCCGTACTTTATTCTGTTGTCCCATGTATTCGAGACAAACGGTTATATGTATTTCTTTCAGACCCTTGTTTCAGTATTCTATAGTAGTCTGTGAGTAGTGACACCAGATACTGGGAAGAAGTGTAATTTGGAGTATCGTATTTCAGTTATTTAAATATTTTTAAAGTCTTCCGCTTCATTTTAATGTTTCCATTACTATAGTGTTTAAACGAAATCGGTGATGTGTTTCTAAATGTTCGGCTTGCCTAGCTCCCACAGTAGGCGGCGTCACGATGGTAATGGTTTTAAGTCTTTATTGATATTGTTGAATTAATTATGCCTAGATATCATTGTTTCGGAGTCCGATTTTAAAGGAAAAGCGGTATTGGAGAGTTGATTGCTATTCTTTGGACCGAGGTAAGTATTTTTTCTAACTTTGGCTTGAGGGAATAGGATTAGGATATTATTTGTTACTTGCTATGTGAAGTCGGTGTATAGGCATGGTGACTGTTATCTATGCACCTGAGTCTAGCATGACCGTGAGTCTTATTTGTGATTGATTCGGATTTCGTGATGCACCTTCTTGCTTAATTGATAAGCTTAATATAATTTGAATAGCTGAAGAAGGTTTGTGATTGGTTTGTCATTTGGAGCATTGGCTCGGACTACAAATTGATACTCGAGAAATAAGTATTTAAGAGAGGAAGTGTTGTGATTATCCCCTTGCCAGGATTAAAGTATTTATTGTATCCTCCCTTACCGAGCCGTGTAGTTATTGGGTATTTGCTTGCCGTGATGTTTTGTTGAATTTAGTTGTTGATATTGCTCCCTTGACGGGATCTAATTGGATGGTTTAATTCCCTTGCATGGATTTCTTCTACTATTCATTACTTCCTTGCCTCTTTTGTTGTTGCTGTTAAGTGAGGAATTATATCGGAAGGGTCGGGTTGCACACCGCATCACTAACAGTTATAAAATCGGAAGGGTCGGGTTGCACGCCGCAGCACTAAGCAATATATAATCGGAGGGTCGGGTTGCGCGCCGCAACGGAGTATGGATCAAGTATATTGTTTTTGTATGTAGGGTTTTCCTGTGTTTTCCTTATAAATTGTTGTTGTACGGTTTCATTTCTTACCGATGATTTCTATATTTAAACTGTCGTACCCCATAGCATGCTCCCCTCCCTCTTAGTTGTTTAAATTCGTGTATTTCCTATTATTGCAAGTATATATGTACAGTTTAATTGTGATAGGTCCTGTCTAGCCTCATCACTACTTCGCCGGGGTTAGGCCAGGCACTTACCAGTGCATGGGGTCAGTTGTGTTGATTCTACACTCTGCGCTCTTCTGCGCAGATACAGGATTCAGACTGCAGTAGCAGCAGTGATGCGGGTGTTAACATTCAGATCCGCGAGACACCGAGGTAGCTTGCAGGCGTCCGCAAGCCCGACGTCTTCTCTATCCTTACTTTATTCTGTTGTCCCATGTGTTCGAAACAAACAGTTAT
This sequence comes from Nicotiana glauca, assembly GCA_026770625.1. Lineage (NCBI taxonomy): Eukaryota > Viridiplantae > Streptophyta > Magnoliopsida > Solanales > Solanaceae > Nicotiana > Nicotiana glauca. The sequence continues at coordinate 23,287 of MU668225.1, forward strand.
ATGTATTTCTTTCAGACCCTTGTTTGAGTATTCTATAGTAGTCTGTGAGTAGTGACACCAGATACGGGGTAGAAGTGTAATTTGGAGTTTCGTATTTCAGTTTTCAGTTATTTAAATATTTTTAAAGTCTTCCGCTTTATTTTAGTGTTTTCGTTACTATAGTGTTTACAAGAAATCGGTGATGTGTTTCTAAATGTTCGGCTTTCCTGGCTCCGACAGTAGGTGCCATCACGAATCCCGATGGTGGGAAATCCGGGTCGTGACAAGTTGGTGTCAGAGCACTAGGTTACTTAGGTCTCACAACTCATGAACAAACTCGGTAGAGTTTGAGGGATCGGTACGGAGACGTCTGTATTTATCCCCCAGAGGCTACAGAGTTAGGAAAATTTCACTTTGTTCTTTCTTGTCGTGCATTTCCGTCTCTCAAACACCGATTGAATTTCTACTCTATTCTTTCGTAGATGGCGAGATCACGCGCTTTTTCACCCACCGCTCAGTAGTCCGAGCCCCGAGTAGCAGTCCCAAAGGCGAAGTTTCAAGCGGGTTTTGAGGAGGAGGTTCCAGCTCTAGCAGCTCCTGTGGGCCCAGCTCAGGTCCCAGAGGGGTTCATATCCACCCCAGTTTATCAGGACGCTTTGGTCAGATTGGTGGGCTTAGTGGAGAGCATCATTTGAGCGGGTTTGCTTCCAGGGGTTCAGCCAGCTATGGCAGGTCAGTCGGGCGCAGCGACTCAGGCCGGGAGTGAGGCCACTTTTCAGGAGGCGGCCAATGTGGGCCGTGGAGTTGAGGTGGTTCTGCCACAGGGAGGCGGACGTAGGTCAGATAAGAGGCCCCGCTATGCAGGTAGATTCAGTGGTACCTCGTCTGGAGGTAGAGGTAATTATGGTAGAGGCCATGCTCCCAGGCCCTTTCAGTCAGCTTCCCTGTCACTCAGGTTACTTTAGGTGGTCGTTCAGGTCGACCGGGTCAGCCCCAATTTCCTCAACTGCAGCGTCGTGTAGATGTTATGAGTGTGGTGAGTATGGTCACTACAGGAGGATTTTCCCGAGGTTGAGGGGTGCTCAGCTGCAGCACTCGAGGTTTTGCTATGCTTGTGGTGATCCGAGGCACATTGTCAGATTTTGCCCTCAAGTTTCAGGTGGTTCTCAGCAGCAGGATCCTCGTCCTATGGTTCAGGCACCAGTTGCTCCACAGCCTGCCTAGCTAGCTAGAGGCGGCGTAAGAGGACATAAAGGTAGAGGTAAAGGTCTTAGAGGTGGAGCTAAGACCGCCAAAGGTAGGGGTCAGCCCGCAGCAAATCGTCCCAGGGATATGATTCAGGGAGGTGGGGCCCAACCCCGTTGTTATGCTTTGCCAGCCAGGCCAGAGGCTGAGTCATCAGATGATGTGATTACAGGTACTATTCTGGTCTGTGATAGGGATGCTTCTGTGCTATTTGATCCCGGATCTACGTATTCGTATGTATCGTCCTATTTTGCACCCTATTTGGTTATTCCTAGTAAGGCCTTGAGTATTCTCGTATATGTGTCTACTCCCGTGGGTGAATCTATAGTGGTAGATCGGGTTCATCGTACCTGTGTTATTGTATTCAGGGGTCTTGAGACCTGTGTTGACTTGTTGCTCTTGGATATGGTGGATTTCGACGTCATATTAGGGATGGATTGGTTTTCCCCGTATCATGCGATCTCGGATTGCCATGCCAAGACCATGACCTTGGCGTTGCCAGATTTGCCCCGATTAGAGTAGAGAGGGACCCCAGGCCATACCACTCGCAGCGTTATCTCCTATGTGAAAGCTCGACGCATGGTCGAGAAGGGGTGCCTAGCTTATCTGGCTTATGTTCGCGACTCCAGCGCTGAGGTCCCGTCTATTGATTCTGTTCCTATTGTTCGGGAGTTCCTCGAGGTTTTTCTTTTAGACCTTCCGGGCATGCCGCCTGACAGGGATATCGATTTCAGTATTGATCTGGCGCCGGGGACTCAGCCCATTTCCATTCTACCGTATCGTATGGTACCGCCAGAGTTGAAAGAGTAAAAGGATCAGCTCCAAGATTTGCTTGAGAAGGGTTTCATTAGACCCAGTGTTTCACCTTGGGGCGCACCAGTCTTATTTGTGAAGAAAAATGATGGTTCGATGAGGATGTGCATTGATTACCGGCAATTGAATAAGGTGATGATTAAGAACAAGTATCCACTGCCGAGGATCGATGATTTATTCAACCAACTTCTAGGTGCGAGGGTGTTTTCAAAGATTGATTTGAGGTCTGGCTACCATCAGCAGAGGATTTGGGCGTCTGATGTCCCTAAGACAGCATTTCACACTCGGTATGGGCATTATGAGTTTTTTGTCATGTCATTTGGATTGACTAATGCCCAGTAGCGTTCATGGAGTTGACGAACCGAGTGTTCAGACCTTATTTGGACTTGTTCGTGATAGTCTTCATTGACGATATTCTTATATACTCCCGCAGTCAGGAGGAGCATGAGCAGCCCCTTAGTGTGGTTCTTCAAACTCTGAATGATAGTTAGTTGTATGCTAAGTTCTCGAAGTGCGAGTTTTGGTTGAGCTCAGTCGCATTCCTGGGTCATGTCGTATTAGCAGCAGGTATTCAGGTAGACCCAAAGAAAATAGAGGCAGTCAAGAACTTGCCTCGACCAGCTTCAGCTATAGATATTCGGAGTTTCTTGGGGATAGCAGGTTACTACCGTCGGTTCGTGGAGGGGTTTTCATCCGTTGCAGCCCCTATGACCAGATTGACCCAGAAGGGTGCCCAGTTCAGGTGGTCAGATGAGTGTGAGGCGAGCTTTTCGAAGCTCAAGACGGCTCTAACTACTGCATCAATTTTGGTTTTGCCCACAGGTTCAGGGCCACATACGGTCTATTGTGATGCTTCCCGTATTGGGCTTGGTGCAGTGTTGATGCAGGATGGAAAAGTCATTGCCTATGTTTCGAGGCAGTTGAAGATCCACGAGAATAATTATTCGGTTCATGATCTTGAGTTGGCAACCATTGTTCATGCCTTGAATATTTGGAGGCATTACTTATATGGTGTGACGTGTGAGGATTACACTGAGCACAAGAGTCTTCAGTATCTGTTCAGGCCGAAAGAGTTAAATTTGAGGCAGAGGAGGTGGTTAGAGTTACTGAAGGATTATGTTGTTACTATCTTATATCACACGGGGAAGGCCAATATGGTGGCCGATGCATTGAGTAGGAAGTCCGCCAGCATGGGCAGTCGTGCTTATATTCCAGTCAGCCAGAGACCGCTTGCTTTGGATGTTCGGGCCTTTGCCAATCGTTTTGTGAGGTTTGATATTCTAAGCCTAGTAGGGTATTAGTGCACGGTTGCTCGATCTTTATTGTTGGAGCGTATTCGTGAGCGGCAGTTTGAGGATCCCCATGTTTGTGTCCTGAGAGATAAGGTGCAGCGTGGAGGTGTCAAGAAAGTGACCTTGGGAGATGATGGTGTATTGAGATTGCAGGGGCGAGTTGTGTGCCGATGTTGATAGTATTCGAGAGTTGATCTTAGAGGAGGCTCATAGTTCTCGATATTCTATTCACCCGGGCGCCGCGAAGATGTATCAGGATCTGAGGCAGCATTATTGGTGGTGTAGGATGAAGAAGGATATAGTAGCATATGTGGCTCGGTGTTTGAATTGTCAGCAGGTTAAGTATGAGCATCAGAGGCCCGGTGGTTCATTTCGGAGGATTGAGCTTCCCGAGTGGAAGTGGGAGAGAATTACCATGGATTTTGTTACTAGCCTTCCGATGACTCAGAAGAAGTTTGATACAGTTTGTGTTATTATTGATAGGCTGAACAAGTCAGTGCATTTCATTCTGGTTGCCACCACCTATTCAAATGGGAGATTAGCCGAAATTTATATTAGAGAGATCGTTAGCCTTCATGGGGTGCCTATATCTATCATTTCGGATAGGGGTCTACAGTTTACCTCGCATTTCTGGAGAGCGGTTCAGCACGAATTTGGCACCCAAGTTCAGTTGAGTACAACGTTTCACCCCAGACAGACGGTCGGTCTGAGAGGATTATTAAAATTCTTGAGGATATGCTCCGAGCCCATGTTATTGATTTTGGAGGCTCGTGGGACCAATTTTTGCCGTTAGCAGGGTTTTCCTACAACAACAGCTACCTGTCCAGCATTCAGATGGCTCCATATGAGGCGTTGTATGGTAGGCGGTGTCGGTCTCCAGTCGGATGGTTTGAGCCGGGAGAGGCTCGGTTATTGGGTACGGATTTGGTTTAGGAGGCCTTGGATAAGGTCCGGATTATTTAGGATAGACTTCGTACAGCTCAGTCCAGACAGCAGAGTTATGCAGACGCAAGGTCAGGGATGTTGCTTTCATGGTTGGTGAGCGAGTATTGCTCCGTGTATCGCCTATGAAGGGCATGATAAGATTCGCGAAGAAGGGCAATCTTAGCCCTAGGTTCATCGGTCCATTTGAGATTCTTGATCGCGTGGGAGAGGTGGCTTATAGACTTGCCTTGCCACCTAGCTTGTCAGCTGTGTATCCAGTGTTTCATGTATCTATGCTCCAGAAGTATCACGACGATCCATCGCACGTGTTAGATTTTAGCACTGTCTAATTGGACAAGGATATGTCATATGAGGAGGAGCCGGTGGCTATTTTAGACCGGCAGGTTCGACAGTTGAGGTCGAAGAGTTTTCCTTCAGTGCGAGTCCAGTGGAGAGGTCAGCCTCCTGAGGCATCGACCTGGGAGTCCGAGTCCGATATGCGGAGCCGTTATCCTCATTTATTTCCCGACTCAGGTACTAAATTCTTTTGTCCGTTCGAGGACGAACGGTTGTTTTAGAGATGGAGAATGTGACGACCCAAAGGGTCATCACCGAAATCCTTCCTTGTTCTGCGCTTCTGAGGCCATGGAAACCTCGCGTCTAGTTGCCTCTATTTGCGTGCGCAGTCCGGGCGCGAAGCCAGAAAGTTTTTATATTGAAATAAGTGAATTACGTGCTAAAATTGAAGAATTTTGATATTAATATTGTTAAAGTTGACTTCAGTCAACATTTTGGGTAAATGGACCCGGACCCGGACCCGTGATGTGACGGTCCCGAAGGGTCCGTAGGAAAATATGGGACTCGGGCGTATTCCCGGAATCAAAATCCGAGGTCCCAAGCCTGAGAAATGAATTTTTGAAAGAAATTGTTTTTCTGAAAATTATATGGATTTTTGAAAAGAAAATAAGTTAGAAAATATAGGTATCGGGATCGTATTTTAATTCCGACGCCCGGTACAGGTCATAAATATATGTTAAGCGCTTTCTGTGAAATTTGGCCGAAATCGGACGTCGTTTGACGTGTTTCGGACCTAAATATCTAAAGTTAGAAGCTTGTGAAGTTTGAAATGAAAAAAATGATGATTTTGGGGTTTGATTCATTGAACTTGATGTTATTTTGGCGATTTGATCGCTCGACTAAGTTCGTAGGATGTTATTGAGTTACTGTGCGTGTTTGGTTGGGAGCCCCGAGGGCAAATGAGTGATTCAGAGGTGGTTCAGAGTGGTTTTGCACTTAGAAATCACATCAAAAATTCTGCAATTTTTACACAGGCTCATTGGTCTATGCGAACGCATAGAATTCCTGCGTTCGCATAGCTTTAGTTAACCCTGGGAAAGTTTCTTCTACGCGTTCGCACCCAGCTTTCGTGAATGCGATGCCTTGCACTTTCCCTCCTTCGCGTTCGCTTGACTACCACGCGTTCGCATAGAACAACCTAGGCCCCCAGAAAACTTAACCCTTCGCGTCCGCGTTACAGCGTCGCAAATGCGATGCCCGTCTGTCCCCAACTCAATGCGAACGCGACCCACTGTTGCGAATGCATAGCACAAAACGCCCAGTGATTTTTAAAGCTTAAAAACATAACCCACTTCGGGAATTGGCCATTTCTTCACACGAGCTCCTCCATTAAACACCGCATAGGCGATTTTCAAGCTCTTCTTTCTCAATAATCTCTTGGGTAAGTATTCTTAACTTCTTTCCCTCTTAATTTCTTCCATTAGTCATAAATTTTCTAGCCCTACATCATGAAATTAAAGTAGGAAATGGGGGTGTTGGGTAGAGTTAGGGCTTTGGGGATTTTGGGCCATTCAACCTCAATTTGGGGTCGAATCTTGAAATAAATTACATATTTCAACTCGTGGGGTTATGGGTGATTGGGTTTTGGTCCGAACCTCGAGTTTGGACGATGTGGGCCCGGGGTCAGATTTTGATATTTTTGGAAGAATGCTAGGAACTCCATTTCTAGGCTATGAGGTGATGGTTTTGAGTCTTTATAGATATTGCTGAATTAATTATGCCTAGATATCATTGTTTCAGAGTCGGATTGTAAAGGAAAAGCGGTATTGGAGAGTTGATTGCTATTCTTTGGACCAAGGTAAGTATTTTTTCTAACTTTGGCTTGAGGGAATATGATTAGGATATTATTTGTTACTTGCTATGTGAAGTCGGTGTATAGGCATGGTGACGACTATCTATGCACCTGAGTCTAGCATGACCATGAGTCTTATTTGTGATTGATTCGGATTTCGTGATGCACCTTCTTGCTTAATTGATAAGCTTAATATAACGTGAATAGCTGAGGAAGGTTTGTGATTGGTTTGTCATTTGGAGCATTGGCTCGAACTAAAAATTGATGCTCGAGAAATAAGTATTTAAGAGAGGAAGTGTTGTGATTATTCCCTTGCCGGGATTAAAGTATTTATTGTATCCTCCCTTGCCGGGACGTGTAGTTATTGGGTATTTCCTTGCCGTGATGTTTTGTTGAATTTAGTTGTTAATATTGCTCCCTTGACGGTATCTAATTGGATGGTTTAATTCACTTGCGTGGATTTCTTCCACTATTCATTACTTTCTTGCTTCTTTTGTTGTTGCTGTTGAGTGAGGAATTATATTGGAAGGGTCGGGTTGCACGCCGCAGCACTAACAATTATAAAATCGGAAGGGTCGGGTTGCACGCCGCAGCACTAACCAATATATAATCGGAGGATCGGGTTGTGTGCCGCAACAGAGTATGGATCAAGAATATTGTTTTGTTATGTAGGGTTTTCGTGTGTTTTCCTTATCAGTTGTTGTTGTACGGTTTCATTTCTTACCCGATGATTTCTATATCTAAACTGTCGTACCCCTCAGCATGCCCCCCTCCCTCTTAGTTGTTTAAATTCGTTTATTTCCTATTATTACATGTATATCTCTACAGGTTAATTGTGATAGGTCCTGTCTAGCCTCATCACTACTTCGCCGGGGTTAGGCCAGACACTTACCAGCACATGGGGTTGGTTGTGCTGATTCTGCACTCTGCGCTCTTCTGCGCAGATACAGGATTCAGACCGCAATAGCAGCAGTGGTGCGGGTGTTAACATTAAGATCCGCGAGACACCGAGGTAGCTTGCAGGTGTCCGCAGGCCCGGCGTCTTCTCTATCCTTACTTTATTCTATTGTCCCATGTGTTCGAGACAAACGATTATATGTATTTCTTTCAGACCCTTGTTTCAATATTCTATAGTAGCCTGTGAGTAGTGACACCAGATACTGGGTATAAGTGTAATTTGGAGTTTCGTATTTCAGTTTTCAGTTATTTAAACATTTTTAAAGTTTTCCGCTTTATTTTAATGTTTCTGTTACTATAGTGTTTAAACGAAATTGGTGATTTGTTTCTTAATGTTCGACTTGCCTAGCTCCGACAGTAGGCGCCATCACGACTCCCGATGGTGGAAAATCCGGGTCGTGACAAATAATTGATAGTACAAATTATGTGACATTCATATTGGTTTGCTACATTTTTTTTTTGGCTAACGAGAGGCTTTCATTAAAATAGAAACTACACGAGTACACAGGGTGGAACTGAACAATATATATATATATATATATGTATGTATGTATATATATGTAATTGAGTTTTGTCAAATTGTTTACTTCGAAAATAGTAATAACAATTACATTTTATTATATGGTTCTAAAAATACGTGATCAATTTTTATGCTAGTTGTTTGAGCAATAGATGCTAAGTGAAAGATTTGGAAACAAGATAAGAGCTAGAGAATAAATGACGATCAAACCAAATGGATGATAATCGGGGCCTCGAGCTTGCTTGTTTGCGGCCTCGAGGTCGAGTCCGATATCCTGTCGGGGGCAGTCGATGGAGGGTCTATATTTATGCTCAAACAACTTGCATAATATATATATATATATATGTATATATATATATATATATATATATATATATATATATATATATATATTATATGTACATATATATACATATAAT